>VZTM01040729.1:19602-78262 GCA_013400555.1 Jacana jacana | reverse complement strand
AGGGGGACAGGAAGTTGGGGGTGCATGTCCTGCGGTCGGGGTCGGCGATGGTCCTGGGTGCAGTGGGTGAGCGGTCGGCATTGTAATCGTGTTTTCATACTTCTTTACCCACGTTATTTGTTACTGTTTTGTTGTTTTGTTAAACTGCCTTTATCCCAACCCACAAGTTTTGCCTTTTCCTTCTGATTTTGCCCTCCTGACTGTGGACGGGCTCTAGAGCGAGTGGCTGCCACGTGGTTCTTTGTTGCCGTCTAAGGCTAAACCACGACAGTCCGAGCTGGCAATGTAGAACCAAGAGCCTGGTGGGGTGACGGACCAAGGACGCGGCTTTCCCCCCAATCAGAAAAGTTTTTAGCAAAATTTAACAACTTGCTGGAAAATCGCCTTTGGATCATTGTTTGGCAGTGATTTTCTTCATTGCAATCTCCACATTGCAGTTACAGATAGACTTTATTTTTAAGCAGAGGATAAGCAATTATCAGGTAATATCCAAATGGAGATGAATCCTAATTTGATTCCTGAAGCAGTTAATGGAGAGGGTACACCATCAAAGTAAGGGTGAAGAGAAACACTGGTGTTTACAGTGCTGTCCACTTGTTTAGCAAATATTGTCACTTGTGTCTGGAATTATTACAGGGATAAAGGAAATTGTGCACAATTTCTGCTGAAACTCGTGGTTATTTCTGTTACATTATGGGATGCAAGCCCACCAATCAGTGATGGCCTTGGCTGTACTGGTTTAAACTGTGCAGTTCTGCTCTTCGGAGCCCCACTGGTCCCAGGGGCCGTGTGGATGCGCTCGGACTCGGAAAAGAGCTTATGAAGAACAGCCCCGATTTACGTTATGGTGCTAAAAGTGTGAACAAGTTCTTTAGTGATTTAAAGCATGTCCTGGCTCACTGTGAGTGATCCGTACCATGGTTCTTTGACCGTTAATCATTTAATCGTCGTGAAACAAAGAGTCTCTTTCAGGCAGAACTGTTTCACAGGCACGTTTGCTCTATCGCTCATTTTTACAGCCAAAGGACCGAGGATCGTTCACTCCCGCTAAGAAACCAGCAACTCAGCTGCATCCTTTGAAGGCTGTAGGTTTTAGGCCAATTTACTGAGGAAAAAAATGGGTTGTAGTGATGTGTTCAAATGGAGATTAATGAAATTACACAAATTTCCACAAGCAAAGCATTTGGTCTTGGTGATTTGGGCATTTTTCCAAGCATATGTAGATAGTAAACAACCTGTTGCATAACTTGTAAATACACAGCATAGCAGCAAATGGGACAACTGCTATAGTAGCACCAATCAGCCAGTGTACCTCTTGTTTAGTTGTGATTGTAGCCCTCACAGCATATCAACATTCTGCATACTCTGATCTCACAGTAGAACTCATTTGAAGTTGCTAAGTGTTTTTCTCTTCAGTAGCTCAAGAGGATGTTTGCTATGTACTTTCTAAGATAGTGTCACCTCACAGACATGGACAGATTTTCTGTTTGGCCCTTGCCAAAAATGGTTTCATCTTTAATGAAGGTGTGTGTTAATGGGCTTGTAAGGTAGAGGTCAACATTTTCCAGTGCAGACTCTGCCTATTAATTGTGTACAGGTTGAAAAGAGTTCTGTTAAGTCAGTATGAGTCAGTGAATTTATAAATCTGTGCACAGACTCTCATACACCAACACACAGAGGTTAAAAAACACAAAAAAGCAAGAGACTGAGTAAAGTAAGGGGAAAAAAGAAGTGGAGGAAGTAATTCTAAATGTGTACATTAGGGCTGTGTTAGTACAATTTTGGACTGTTCTCACAATCTTGTATTGTTTTGCAGCAAGTACTGATCTTTGTGTCATACTAAAAGCAATCCTGTTGACTAAAACTAAATTGCTAAAAGCTAGCAAAGTTTCTAGAATGAATCAACACTTTGTGTCTGTTTAGTAAATGTTCATTTACCTAAATAATTCATATGTTTCATTTTCTCATCCTCAAAAATATAACATTGGTCTATCAACCTTTGTTAATATAGCGCTTTTTTAAGGTTACTGTTCTTTCTTCTGCCACTGCTTAAGCCATGGCACATACCGAGTATTGGAATCCTTATCAAATGCGCTTCTCCAGTCCCTCGGTAACTTTTGTCGTGTTCATGAACAGAGGCTGCTGCCAAGAAAAAAAAACAGACAATGTTGTTTTGAAGAGTCACACGGTGATTTTTCTCTGTTTTGGGGTGTGTGTCATCTCTCTAGGGCTTCTCAGGGTTCCTGCGCACAGAAAACGCCTGAAAAATGCCTGNTTTAGATCCCTTTTGTATTTAAGTCTAAGTGTTCTTGGAAACACTCTGTGCAGTTCGGAGTGTCTCGTACTATAAACTTCCAGGCATTATGGAAGAAATGGCAGAAACTAGGGAAGTTCAAGTTATGTTCAATTACTACTTTTATTAGGTAGAAGCTGTTAAGAGTTATTTTCTGCTGGAACTTCGGGGTCACATTAAAAGACTACAGAGAAACAAACAAAGAAGTTAGAAGAACTCGGCTTCATAACTCCTGGAAGAATTTCTTTGAGAGATTTATGAGCTAAATGGCACTAAAGATATTGGAAACAACCAACCAACCTCCCAAACTTCTTCAAATTTCAGTGTTCTTCACCTTAGTAGAACTTCAAGCTTATTTTTGCCACTTCTGACCCTTTATTTGAGAATTTGGACAGCTGTATTGCAAGGGAACCACTGTATGTTTTGGAATACGCGATTTCCTTTTCAAAGTCTGTCTCGGAAAGGTATACTGTTATATAGCTACCTAATCTGCCTGAATAATTACTACGTGTTAGTATAAAAATACATGCTCTAAAACTCCTTTTGTGGACAAAACATGAAACTGTGTGAGTGTGTGGTCAAGCAGTGCTCTGACAGGGATACTCCACTGCATTAGGAGCAAGAGAGTAAAAAGGAATCATCTTTATTGCTAGATGGAGAATAGAATACTCTTCAAAGGAAATGATTTCCAAAGCCTCCAGCTAAAAGGATGCCAACCACATTGTGGCTGGCACCGGAGTTATCTGGAAAACTAAGCACAATGCTCAAATTTAATTGCTATATTACTCCACAAAGTTTTGCTTCATGTGTTTGTCATTACTGACTTTATTTAGTCTGAAAGACATTTTCTTGTACTTTGCAACTTTTAGAAGGCATTGCACCATTTGGTTGTGTTTGGAGACCTGTCTGCTTTAAACGCTGAGAAGATGACAATTTTAGCAGTTAAAATAAAATGTAAGAAGCCACCCTTGGGTTTGTTTTTTTTTTCCTTGCATTGTTTTTTTTTTGAGGTTGGTTGGGTTTTTTTGTATTCTTTCATGGCCGCGGGAGCCAAGTGGTCGAGTCACAGCTCAAAGGCGTCTGTTGCTGTGGCAGAGTTTACACCAGTCCTGCCGGGCTTCCTCCCAAAGGGTGCATAGAATCATAGAACCAGGGTTTGGATTGGAAGGAACCTTTACAACCCATCTAGTCCAACCCCCTGCTGTGGGCATGGACATCTCCAAGTAGACCAAGTTGCTCAGACCCCTGTCCAACCTGGCCTTGAATGGTTCCAATGATGATGCACCTACCACTTCTCTGGGCAACCTGTGCCAGTGTCTACCCCCCTCAGTTTTTACATACCCCTTCTTTTAGTTTTCTCATGTATCATTGTTTAATAATTGTGTTGGATATTTTTGTAATATATAGTTGAAACTGAAAAGGTACCTTATCTTACCCGTTGGAATCTCTCTGTCTATTTGTTTGCTGATTATTTTGTGGGCAAATTTCCCCTGCTGCTTTTAATTAGTGAGAATTACTGCTATCAAAAGTATGAAGCGCTATCTTAGCAGAAGCATCTCTTTACACTTTTCCAGTTTCTTGCGTAATTTTTTGGCTCCCATCATGGGTGTGTGTTAACACATTATTTTGCAATTGGAGTGAGAAAGAATCCCAAGTCTCTGATGTGGTTTTTTGAAAATATTCCTGGACTTTGGCCTCATAGCTGAATCAGATTATTTAAAAGTTGCTTATGGCTTTAAATCATTAGCAAAAGTTGCTTTAAATTTTAGAATGTAGCTACGGGAGCACACATTCAAAATTCTAAGGAGTTTTTTTCCCATAATGTGTGACTTTCTACTACTGGTAATTAAAAATCTGATCTTGTTAATAGGTGAAATCATAATAGATGTCCAAAACACAGCCTCTTCCAACCATTAGGTTTCCATTATTTGTTTTTCTTTTCTTGCCGGAGAATCTATTTGGAAGCACTTTTCTACGCTGTTTCTAGAGTGACCACTTAAAGATGATAAATGGAAACATAGAACCAGACACTGGAATATTTGGGCGTAGAAGGGAGGTTGTGAGGTCTGCCCTTCTGGTTTGCTATCACATCAGAGAAGGTTTTCCTGTATTTATCAAGTTCCATTTTAAAAACCTCCAGATAAGACTATCATGGGAATGATGTCAACACTCCCTTTCAAATCCCAAATTACCTGACAGAGAATGTATTGCATTTTCTCTGCTCTCTGCGGGTTATTGGGCTATAATACTTTTCTGGAAAATTATGTTATATTTTGCTTTCCTTGATTTTTGTGGATTTTGTAGATAAGACAACGTTATAACTGACCTTCCTCTAACAGCTGCAGCTGTGTGGTCCAGAGAAAGAGAGTCTGGTAGTCTTGAGATTAGGGACTAGAAGAGAGCTGTTAATATATTTAATGGCTGTAACTGAAGATTTTGAGTGCCCTGGTTAAGTAGGGAAAATGGAATGAAACAGGAAAAGAGAGTTTCAAAGTTTCTGTCAGCTTTTTCCTTTCTCGTACCCAATCTGATCCGTAACTTTTGGCTGCTGCATCTTGATACCTGCAGTCAATACTGTAGCCCTTCCTCACCTTCCTCAGAATAAAATGGACCTGTTTTGAACCAGCTGTTCTGTTTCTATAGTCAAAGAGCCTAGAGATGTTTTCGGTTGGATTGGGCCCAAATTGCTCGTTTGTAGGTAATGCGATATTTAGTGCGTATAGGCTGGGGATCAAACATAATAAAAGCTATGCTGGATCCTTGTTTACTCAGGTTTATTTTGATCATTAACTATTGTGTGACTCTGATAACTATTATTGTTATCTGTTATTAGAAATAATAGAGACTGAGAAATAGAAACGGTGGTTGATGACTGTGGCGTGCTAAAGGAAAGCATAGTTCCTCAAGCATTCCATGGAATTTACAGCAAGACTGTTAAATTATAACCAGCTGAAATAACAAAAGTCACTTTTTTGCTGTTGTGCTGGATATAAAGTACAGGAAACGGAGGAGACACAAGAGATCCTTTCAGGAGATTTTCATCAAACCAGCAAGTGTCCAAAAATATTTACTCACTTCAAGCTTAATGCTTTAGTCGGAGGGAAGGAGAGGGGAATGCTTCTCAGCTGGTTTGTGAAGAGGATATGTAAGGCTCATTAAATCCTGATTAATCTTTTTCATTTCACATTATGTATATTATGTATGCATATAATTCATGCTATCTGGGTTTTATTATTTATATCATAAATAAGTTTGTATGTGTTCTATACAGAAAAGCATTTCTGTTTCTATCAGTTGCTGTATGTTCTTTACATCTGACTTGTGTAACTGAGCAAAGGGGATTGTCTCTGCCATCACGGTGCTGCAGCCTTCTCGAGGAGGAAGGTGTGCACTGCTTCAGAACTTTCTTTCTTGTTTTATTGAACCCCGTTTGTGTTGCATTATGATTAGAATTTGCATTGAGTTAGATCTTGTACTTGTTACTTCAAAGGACTGGCAAAGCTAGTTTTGTGGGTTAGCGACTACATTTTGAATCAGAATTGCGGTCCTCCCTATGAGTGTAAATTCATGTAGTTCAGTTTTCAGGGAACCCATCCCAATATACATGAGCTTCTCCCAGATTTGAGGGAGATCCTCCTACCTTTTCTTTCATGGAATGTCAGAAAGTGTTATAAACTTCAATTTCTCTGAATTGTGTTTTCCTGTGAATTTTTCTAGGAGCTACATGTGTGCTTTTCATTGACTGGAAGACGAGGCGAGGGGTGGAAAGGAACATTTTGCCTACTTTGGAAAACCAGTCATGTTAAAAGTAATATGTTGAACACATCACTAGATGGTAGGGTAAGACACTTTCCTCTTGCCAAATTGAAATTGCTGGTTTCTTGAAAAGAGGTACAAATGTGAGGAGGTGTTGCTTGGAAACCGATCGCTAGATGAAATCTCCGTGGCTCTCGTGGTACTGGTGAAGGCCACGTGCTTCTCAAATCCAGTGGGCCAAATGGTGTTTGGTTTACTTTTTTCTCCTGTGGGGAGAAAAATGTACTGGAAGTTCCTACCCAAGACAATGAAATGTTACCACGCTGGTGGAATAATTCTTGAGACTGCCCTGTACCAGCTTATGAGACAAAGTCAGAAGAGAGGCTTCTGACAAAGCTTTTAATAGTCCTCTGAGCTCTGCTTTGTATAGCTTGGCAAATGCTGGCAGCTCTGAGGCAGCTCTGCATTTGGCTGAAGTTAAAAGAGCGCAAAGCATTGTTTATCTTTAATTTTCTGATCTATAGAATTCAGTGAAAAAGGCAGTTTAGCTGTACCTGAGGAATGCAGCCCCTCTGCACGTGCCCCATTAATATTAACAAAGTAAGTGGGCTGTCGATGTTTTCTTTTCACATCTGTTTCCTACCAAGTAAAACCATTCCCTAAGCATGGGGTCTGAACATCAAAACAGATTTTTATTTTTTCTTAACGCAAAATCTTTACAGGACCAGAATTCTAATCCTAATCACTAGCAGTATTTGAAAAAGAGAGAAACTATTGTGTATCTGCCGTGCCTCACCTCAGATGAGCGCCAGGAATAATGTCTATCAGGAAATGAAATATGTGTAAATCACTGAAAATGAGAAGTTGTCTAAAGCTGCATTTAAAGGCATTCAAGGTACAGGAAAGATCTTGATGAAAGGTAAGGAGAAAAAGCTGTTCAGCTGCTGAAAAATGGAAAATTCTGGTTTTGTATTCCAAAGGTGAATTGTGTACTAAGACAGAAGGGGTTTGGTTGTTTTTCATTTGGTTGATTTTTGTTTTTAAAGGTAAGCACCTTGTATATTAATAATTGAAGATTTTTAGCAGAAACAGAATAATTCTTCTTGTTAAATTCTTGCCTCTTAAAAACTTGCCCTTCAGATTGACAGAGAAATTTTTATTTTCTCATCCTACACTGCAGATGAATACGGGCTGTCCTCCAACCTACATATGTGCATCTTTCACTGGTGGCTCAACAGATTTTTGGGCCTGGTTTAGATGTGAGGTATTATTAATACTTCTCCTGTAACTAACTGATGATCTAAATCTTAGTGTAGGGACTAGTTAGTTTTTTCCCAGATACAAGGACTGCTTGGATCTCCTTGCATGTTGCCTGTCGTGATGTTAGGTTCTTTCTAGGAAAACAGATGCTGTTCACACTCATCACTGATGTATTCCTTGTCCCTGATGAGTTTACCGCTCACGTCCTTGGGTGAGGAATGAGAAGGCACTTCAAGAGATAAACACAGACAAGTGATCATGGAGAGATTAATTAAAAGGCTGCAGTCCTATTGGACTGAAAATGAGCACCACCTCTCCTGTTTTTCAGATGTGGTGTTTTAAAGCATACATCTGACCTTTCATACTTGCAAGTAGATTTACTTTAATAAGCTAGAAATTCTGAATAGAGCTATCATGACATTATGTTTAGTTAGGTTCAAAGGGTTAGAGTCAGGTTCTCTCCCTTGCTATGGTCTTGTGTGCCTTTATGACATAAATTGCTTTAGGTGTTTGATCCGGCTGGAGGAAAAACTCCTTTGATGAAGAATTGTTTAGCTATACAATTTATGCGTATGCCAGGCAGAGGGCACAGGTGTAGTGGTTCTCTGTGAATGAACAGGTTTTCCTTGGGTTTTTCCAAGGAAAAAGTACTTCTCTGCATCTTTTTGGTTCGCTGGGAGCTGAATATAGAAACTCTGCGGGTCTGTGCCTCTGTAGTTTTATGTTATAAGAAGTCAAGCGTTGAAATGGCTGGGGTTGTCTGTAATAAGCCTTCACAGGAGTGTTACCCCCAGGGGTGCCTGGGACAGATGGTAGGGTTGGGATCAGGTATGGCAAGGGCTCTAGGAGTTGCTTCCTTCCTTCCATTATGGAGCTAGTGATTTGTATCTGTAAATCAAATAATGTATTTCTTCTGCCTTTCACGTTTCTTTGGGGACTCTTACTATAATGGCAAAAACCTTAATATATTTGTAATTTTTTTGGTGTTGAGGCTGAGCATTTTATTCTCTGAGTTGCTGAGAAATCTGTTGAATGTTTTAAAGGTGCCACATTTCATGATGGCGTTTATAGGAGAAAGCTCAGGGTATGTTTTGTCGGAGAGAAGAGCATGTTGCAACATTGTGCAAAGCGGGGAAGGCCAATGGTTCTGTTATAGGGATGTGAAATACTGTAATGCTTCATTCTGCAAAACTGCAACATGGGCAGGCAAGAAGTCAGGCTTTAGAATGTTAATGTGTTGCCCTGAAATCATATGCTTTTGTTGATATTATTGAAACTTTCCCCTCAATCTTAAACGAAGATAAATAAAAGATGGTTTACAGTATGTAGTTCAGGAAATCAGTATTATATTTTTTCCTCGTTTACACAGGGGTATCATAACCTGCATCGCCCACTCCTCTGAGCATCTCACCTGGCTGGAGGCAGGAGAAGGGAAAAAGAGTGGGAGGCTTGGTGGTGGGACAGGGGCAAAGGATCAGGGAGTCCTTCAAGGCTGTGTTGTGGTGGTGGTGGTTCCACTCTCTCCCCTTGGTTTCCAGCTTGGGAGCCTTTCTGTGTCGATATGACAAATGGCACAGATGTAGTGTCAGGCAGTAAAAGCTGGGGATGGTGAAGTGTAGCAAATCGAGCGTTGTTACGCCCTGAGTTGAACGATGCCGCAAGTAAAATATTTCACTCCTTGACGCTTGCAGATACACAAGTAAATCTTAAGAGACATGTTAATATGCAGCAGTAATTTGTAATATAACTCAGCTAAGCATTGACAAATCCATTTGATACAGGCCTGATAACATTTTTGGGTTTTTATTTTTTTTTTAATTTTGAGTGTTTAAAGTGTTGTATGCGCTAAAAGTGATGTGTCAAGATAAATGCATATAAGTTATTTCCCTTTCCTCCTCCCATTTATCATCAGTGACTAGAAGAATAAAAGACTGTTATATTTTTCCTATATTTTCCTACAGTTTTACTTTATTTTATTGTGACATATGTCACACAACAAGTTTTATCCTCTTAGGCATCTTGCAGAGAACTGTTTTTTCATGATGAGGACTCAATCTTTGATCATGCTATATTTTAACCAAGATGTGTCAGGCACTGCTTTTTTTTTCTTGAAAACTGAAGAACTGTTGGAGGTGTTTGTGGTGAAACACAACTTTGGGGAAAAGGAATATAATTTTTTGTGTCATGAAGAATATTGTGATGCAAGTGGGAGCAATTTAGAAAGAAGTAGCAAAGAGGAGGGGTGTAAAACCTCAATAACTAGAGAATGGACAAGTTTCCTTTTGTTCCATGGTATATTGATTTTTTCTTTTCCTTGCAAAATGGCAACTGCTTCGTGTACAAAAGCTTCATAAAAAAACAGGCTTAGCTGCACTGCTCTGAAAAGAAGTGTGATCAAATTCTGAGCTCAAATGTCAGTAATGTTCCTCCACCCACGCCAGTCAAATTTCATTAATGCATAGACAAACTTACATTTCAGGTTATATGGGTCCCATTTAGTTTGGATTTCCATCAGGAATCATAATCATTGGATGTTTCTTCATCTTTCATCTGAATTTACCTGATGATGAAAAGCAGAAAAAAAAAAGCAACAAAACAACAAACAACCTGGATGAATATTTATAAAATAAGATATTAGCAGGAAATGTAAGGGCTTCCACTAATAAATTCAACCAGAAATGCTTGAATGTGATGCTTTCTTTTCAGTGTTATGTACCTATACAGTGTTATGTATTTTCAGTGTGTGTATGTATGATAACATGAAAAAAGATGATGACATGATGAAGGAAAAAAGAGAATGAAATGGAAAAGGCACAATTTGGGTTTGGTTCTGAAATGGTTGAAAGAATTGCCTGAGTCAACACGCTGATTCCTCACAGCTGGTCAGAGGAACACGGTTCACTTATCTGCCTTTTGGAAGGTCAGTCTCCCGTCCCATAAGCACATATAACATTTCTGGAAATATTTTAATAATAGTATTGGAATAATGAAGCCTGGTCTTCTTGGATCTTGCCCTTTAACAGACAGAAATGGAAGGCTGCTTTTTTTCTCTTTAACAGAGGAAAGTGATGATAATGGGGAAATTATGCATGACTTCTCCCATAATGGGAGACTTCAAACCACGGAGCTCGCTCCTTGTATGTTCCCCTCTATCCATCGAATTATATTTTGTGTCACTTGGGTCACTTCTTGAGCTGTACATGTAGTATATTATCAGAAAGCGCAGGAGAACTCGTAACCTTTAGTGAGTTCCCAGTCCAGTGATACATCTCCTCCTAGAATCCTTGCTCCTTTTTCTTAATGATGGTCACAACTCCCGCTCAGACTATCTTGCTGCTCCTTGTTAACTTTTCCTTTGAAGCAGAGCTGGCTTGTGAAGAAGGAAGCATCCAAGACCTGCATTGATCCGTGCTGCTCAATAGTTATAGGCTGCTGATTAATCCAGGAACATAACAATGTGGCCACATAAAGCAAATAGATGTAGTGTATGGTTTTTGCCTGGGTATCAGACGTTAAGGAGAGGAAGCAGAAGGGAAATTCCAATAGGAGCAGCAATTCTGCTTCAAGGCATGAGCTGCTGCAGTGATTTGTGGCAACCTCCCAGATTCCAATCTGGCCTACTGGTGAAGGCCCTTTTTTTTTTTTTTCTGTTTGCTTTTTGCAACCTTACAGCTACAATCTTCCCATCCCAAACAGCACCCACCTCATACTACCTTGATTTGGGCATGGGCTTCTTCACAAACGAGATTGAAGTTAAATGCAGTCATGGAAGCACCTTCCCTTGCAGAAGCTGCTCTTCCTGTTGAGGATTTAAAATACCTGAATGGAAACTTGAAGTATCCCAAGTCCTCACAGATAAAAATCTGACAGAAGATTTTTTTGGGGAAGGTCTGGAGTCCAGTGGTCAGGCTGTGTAGACAGAGCTGTAGATGTGTATTGAGTGCATGGGATGGAAAGAGCATGGGATAAATGCAAACTAAATCACAGATTTAAAATATTCTAGATGAGCAATTATTGTACAGGATGATGAAGAGGAAAGATATGGTAGATGAAAGGGCATTGAAACTTGCTGTGTTTTCGGCCTATTTTTCTGTTGTGTATGGTGAGCTGAAAATAGAGGTTTTGTCTCAGTTCCTGAGGTTAATATAGATTCTGTCTTAGTGTCTGGTTATTGATCTGTGCCTCTCTGTTTTATCAGATATTTTGATTGTCATCTTGCTCATTCACTGTTAAGGTCACAAAATAAGCTTACTATATATTGTCTATGGCATAGAAAAGTCGAGAATATACCTTTGCTTCTCCAGTTTCTTCTTAAGTAATTTCCGTGCTGTGATTTTTATTTTATTTTTTTAGCCTTTTACTGTTGTGAGTGGGTATTTTGGGGAAGGGGTGTGTGTCTGTGTCAAAAAGCTCCTGAGCATGAGTTCACTGTCAGCCCAGCTGACCCCAGCTCTGCAGAATTGCAAGTAGAATGAAATATGAATTAGAATATCTCATTAGGCACATACACGGTTTTAAAGATGTTCATTGTGGCCAGTGGTGGTGGTGTCTCTGTCTGAAGTGCCTCCTCTATCTGAAGTGCACTCAGAGAAGGGCACATTGTAGTACAGGTTCTATTACTCGGAAAAGGAATATTCGTTAAAATCAGTTTGGCCTCTGCTTTGTGTTACTTTTCATAAGGTGCTTCGTTGTTGATGAAATTGCAGTGATTTTTATGGAGATGCGATTTGTGAAGTGATCAGAAGATAAAGAAATTGGCAGCTGTATCTGAATGACTGACCTCATTCTCTCTATCAAGCACTGTGAGTTTCTTCCCAAACTCTACATCTTCTTCTGTCAGGCCTGTCCAGTGGGCAGGTCATTTTCTAATATTAACAATCCACTTCCTTTCTTATTTCCGATGTATGTTGTTGATGTAGCTACCTGAAAGCTTTTAAAAGGGGAAAATATCTAATATACTCCAAGTATTTCACAGTAAAGAATGCCTCAGGAACAAAAGAGAGCGAAATCTGCAAATTATTGTAGTATAGGTTTGTCCCCTGTGAAATGCTACTGCCCACAAGTGCTTTTGCAGCCTCTTCGATGCTCCCCGGCTGCGGTGGAAAGGGAGAAGAGAAAAAGAAGGGGTGGGGAAGGTGGATTTTGGAGCAGGGTGATCTGTAGTTTATGCCAACCTTGGCCTTGACGAGAAGAGGAGGGAGGTGCTTCCTGGAAGGTTTTTGTGGTGGCTCCTTGTGGGACTGTTTCCCTTGTGGGACCCATTTGTTTCTTAAACAAATAGTTTCAGAACAAATGAGGCCTTGGTACTTATTTAAAAATGTTCTTTAAGCTTCAATGATTGTTTGCTGCTACCCTTATCTACAGTCATGCTGAATAAAGCTATAGCTAAATGGAAAGTTAAATGTATTCACGAGGTGTTAATGTCTACATCTTATTATTTGCAGCCTCTCAGAGAAAGCAAAAGTAACTACAAATAGCGCTATGCCAGAAACTGGTTTCTTGACCAACAGTGTTGCTTCAGCAACATAAGGGATGGGTTACACTGCCATGCAGCACTCACCTTGAAATAATGCACGTTCTCAATTCATTATTGCTATTTGTCTCTCCTTAAATTACAGTATTTAGCATTTTTGTTCAATTCTGAACACTAGATGAGACCACTGGACTGTTGGACCCATCTGTCCGTCTGCAGTGATCCGCAGAGTAGCATAATGCATCGGTGCTTCCTCCGCTATTTCTCCTGAGCCCGCTAGGATCTCTGGATTTTCCAAGTCAGAGGTGACATGCTCCTGCTTAACCACCTTTGATAGTTACTAGAATACATTTGCTGTCCTTGTCCCTGAGTGCTTCAGGAGCCCTTGAATTCTGCCATACAGAGAGGAAAGTGCACATATTGGCTAAAAGTTATTGATCGCTTAAAGGGCCCGGAATGTCACCTCTTATTTCCATATGAATAAGTTTTTAAGTGTCTATCCATATGTATTAATCATTGATGGCATGAAACAAAATAATTCAAAAATGTATTTTTAGGCTGGGCTGAATTAGTGGTGTTTATAACATACGTTTGCATTCTTGAGATGCTTGTTCTATTGGGTTTAAATTATTAATATTTGCAACAATATTATTAGTGTTTACTCTTGCATTGGATTGGATTTATATGCTAATAATGCTGCTACTTCTCGCATGTGAAGAGCTTGAATTGCTGTCAGGTCTGGTTTTGAGGTTGGTCTCTTCCCTGACCTTTCATTAGGAGTACAGCAGTACAGTGGGAAGTAAAGACCATGCCTGAAGGCACCGCGCAGGAGCTTGCGGGCAAAAAGCTATTTTTCTGCGGACAGAGAATGATTTTGTTGTCTCTGTACACTTTGCAACATACGTGAATGACAGAACACAGCTTAGATTTAGACAACTTCAAGTCCCAGCTGTTCAGTGACCTCTTCCAGGTAATGCAACAAAACATCATTCTCAACACAAGGCCATGCCAACGGGACATAAGCTGGTCCCTGCAGTAGTTTCCTTCTTGGTGAAGGAAAGGAGGCAGGGGGGAAAGGGAACAAAATAAATTGCTTCCACGCTGTGCACTTACCAAAGTGGCATGTAAAGGTGTGGTTTTACTTTTAATCTTTCCTGTCTCCTGGCCCCCGTCTTTTGGGTTCCCCTCTCTGGGTCTTGATTCTGTCCCATGTAAAGCTGACCAAAGTTCTCATGTTAAGATAATGTGAGACGGTGGAGAGCCTTGAGCTGTGTTTGAGGTGAAGGTCATAGAAGAAAACAATCTTTTGTAAGATCGACTGAAGTAACTGGTGGGTAATTAGGGGAATTTTCCTACTGATCTGATCAGTGTTATAAAAAAATATTGTGCCTCTGCATTAAACTTTCCTTCCCCGTACCTGTAAGCCACGGTGGATCCAGCAGCACTTCTGCACTTGAGTCACATTGTGTTACGCAATGTTTTTCAAGCACCCTTGAATGTGTGTTTGCTCTTTTAAATGCCTCCGTGGTGGTGGGGGCGGGATTTCTAAGGGGATGTTTCCACTGAAAGGAGGAGTTAAAATGAACTGTTGTTTTCCTGTAAGTGTAGGCTGGAGTAAGCAGGTTTGAAGACTGCCGAGACGTATTCAAGGTTGTTTAGTTTATTATTAGTTATTAGTAATTAGTTATTATTAGTTCTGTTTTCCTTCTGAAAAGAATTAAAACAAACCAACCCAAAGCCCTTCTGTTTGCTGGTGCTTCTCTGTCATGTGTTTAGTTTGCCTTGTGCTAGATGTCATAGGAACTGGGGGCTTTTTCCCCTCCAACTCATACAACTTTCAGACTGCTCCAAAATGCGTGTTTAACCTCACCTTCATTGGCTCCCTATTCTGTCATAACAGCTGAAAAGGATTTCTTCTTGAGCAATATTCAGATGGTTTTTTAATGAGCTATTTATTAAAGGCTAATTGAGGTGAATTCATTAAAGATTTCCAAATTACACTTATCAGGGTAGCTATGTTTTAAGATAAGTTTTAAATATTTGTTTTGTAGTGCATTGTTTGATCATAAAAGCACATCTAAACTTATTTTTAAATGCTTAAGTAGACTTTCTATGCATTTTTCTTACCTAATGAATGTTGGATTTACCACATATGATTTTAATATATTTCCAGTGTTGAGCTAATGTCAGAAGCAATAAAGCTGTTAAAGGGTGTTTTTAGTCTCAGATTGTATAGAATTCAGCAGTGTATTGGGAATCGGTGATATCATTGGTTTTTTATTAATCTCACTCTTATTCTTGGGTGGATGTTAACTTTGTTTTACGCCTATTTGCTTAATCTTGGTGAGTTCCCTCAACAGCAGGCTAACGGCAGGGAATCTTCCTACATGATGATACTATAAATCTTTTCTTTGTTGGAACCATCAGTCAGTTAATGAATAAGAGCATTAATTAATCAATCTGGTAGATTTCTCTTTCTGGGAGTACTTACTATCATCTTGAATCAAAGTGAATTTGGAAAATAGGCACTCCAGTTTACTTTAATTTTTTTGTCATTGACAGAAGCACCAAAGTAGTCGACTTGAAATAGGCGGGGGGAGGGAGGAAAGGGGCATGTGTGAAAGGAAGAGAAAATAGAGCAAGAAATCTGAGGCAGACAATTCCCAGAATTAATCTACATTTCCTGAGCTCCCAAGGTTTGCTATCAATAAATGGGTCACCATAATAAAAGTGCTACAGAGACCCGGAGACCTTGTTGAAGCAAACGCATTTGTTTCCTTGTTCCGTCATGTTTCTCTTCCCTTTCCTGTTCGTTCAAAAGGCAGAAGCTGACAGCCCAGTCAGCCTTCCCATGGATTTGATATACTTGTGATTCAGAAGTGTATCGTTAGAAGCACGATGTTCCTGCAGCTGATGTTTTGGGAGGAGATTATTGGTGCAGCACTGGCAGCGGGAGCTAAAACACAGTGAAATATTATTTGTTATAGAGCCATCAATTTCATCCAGTGCTGGATTTGTTGTGAGATTGATAGCTCTGCAGTCTGGGCTCCCAATCCATACCCGTAATTTCATGGTCTTCTACTAAAAGGTTATTTCATGGTCTTCTACTATTAGTAGGGTTTTCCTCATACTGGTGCATCGATGGTCCATTTCTGTACCCTCGATCAGAACAGGACTGGTCCCACTTCAAGCTGAGAGAACCATTTTGGGAGAGTTATAGCTATGAAGTTCAGGGTGCTACCACTGAATGATGAACTGTATTTTGCCTTGACGGAGGATGGAGTCGCAGGAATCTCAAAGTGTTTCAGCATTTTAATGCTCAATTATTAGCTAATTTCTACAAATGGGGAAGTTTTTCAGTTTTGTTAGACAAACTGAAAAAGCAGTGAAAACATACGTTTTTGTCAGTGGCATGAAATGAGGATGTAGAGATTTTTTTTCATACCTTTGAAACCCCTTGTAAGTTTTTACAAAGGGTTTCATTCAGGTTGCCATCAATATCCCATTATACTTACGGTGTTTAATACGATGATATTTAATTTAAAATTTAAAAATACTTTAGGCTACATCTCAAACTGCTTGTGAACTTGAAGTCACCTTAAAACTGTTGAAGTTCTATATCCTAGCAGGTTGGTGGCATTGTAGTTTTTGAAAAGGTGACATAACTGAGCAAAATTCTTATTTTTTGTGTATGTAGGACGGTCTAAGATTTCTAAATCTCAGCAATCAATCCTATCACTATAAGGCTCATTTACTTTACCTATCCTACTTTTTAATTTTTTATTTTTTTTTTAAGAGATGAGACTTGAGGGCCTGCCCGGTGATTGTAGGATTAGTTGAGGAGAACAGAAGATCCTATACGAGGAGGGACTCTTTATCAGGGAGTGGAGATAGGATGGGGGGGATAGTTTTAAACTGCAAGAGAGGAGATTAAATGAGTCTCGTGGTTTCAGCCAAAATTACCAAAACCAGACTGACAGATGGCCCTTCCTCCCCCCAAAAAAGAAGGGAGAGAAAGAGGATACAGAGATTTACAAATTTAGAATGAACTAAACTACTTTAGTGATGTATTAATAGTAAATTAAAACCAAAACAAAAGAAAGGAAATAATGAAATAGATGCAATTTATACAAAACCGTATGAAGCGCCCAGGATGACAATCACATCACCAGCAGGCATCAGGAAAAGTCCCAGACTGGACTCTGTGATCCACAGGAGCTGGATTCCAGATCTGGAGTCAGGAATGCTCGGATTGGGATCAGAGGCAGACAGACAGGGTCCTCCTTAAACATCGGCCATTGAAGAAAGAGTTGACCCTTTGCTTTTATACTGAGCATGATGTGGATGGGATGGAATACCCCAGCTGGTCAGGTTTGGGTCACCTGTCCTGTCCGCTCCTCCCTACAAGTGTGACCCCTCGACACTTACTGCTTCTGACCCTCCAATGGGGCAAATAACAAATTTCCTTGCCCATGGCTGTTCTAGCAATAAGTATAAGGAAGGGCCTCTCTGCACCATCCCTTGGGATAACCAGGTCTGATCACTGTGAGAGAACAGTTTCTGAACAATCTGATGTTCATTTCAGACTTTAGTTAGAAGAGGCCCAGCTAAAAAAGTAAAACTGTAAAACAGAAAATTGGTTCCGTTTTACCTCAAACCGGGACAATCAGATATTAGGAATAAATTATTTCCTGTGAGGTTGGTGAAATGCTGTGCTAGGTTGCCCGGAGAAGCTGTGGCTGCCCCATCCCTAGAAGTGTTCAAGGCCAGGGCTTTGAGCAACCTGGTCTGGTGGGAGATGTCCCGTCCCAGAGCAGAGGGTTGGAACTCAATGGCCTTTAAGGTTTCTTCAAACCCAAGCCATTCTAAGATTCTATTATATGTATCGATGGGTTAACCCTGGTGCACTCAAAATCCTGTTCCCAGGGTGGACAACAGCAGAGGGTAGGATGCAATATATCTGTGGATGTACCTGCAGATCAGGGCTTTTTGGCTATGGTCTCTCAGCTCCAGTAACGTATGGAGTATTTGCTTCTAGTGCTTTGAGGGTGGACACTCCCTCCAGGAATTTATCTAATTCCTTTTGAAAAAATTTATACTCTTGGCAGAAGCATCATGCCAGGGTAATGAGCTGTATGATTTAATTATGAGTTGTGAGGAAAAAGTCCTTCTTCATGGTTATTTTGAACTGCTTGTTCATAATTTCATTTTATACCACTTATGTCTTGAATAATGGCAAATAATGAAAAATCATTGCCTATTCACTATCTCTATACTACTCATCGTTTTATAGACCTCTATCATATTTCTTCTCAGCCACTTATTTTCCAAAATCTCTGCATGTAGTTCCCTTTCTATGAACTCCATTCCGTTCCTCTGATCAAATTGGTTGTTCCGCATTCTTCTGGGCTCTGCTCTCCTGCACTGGAATCTTCCCGAGTGGCGATGACCTAAACTGTGTAGTGTTTGAGAAGTTTCCACCACAGTTGGAAGCCTAATGAAACTTGATGTTTTATTCCCTCTTCCTCTTTAATATGTTGTGTGACATCTTGACAGCCGCTAAAATGGTGAGTTAGTGACTCCTGATTTTTCCAAAATGTGTTAAAAGTCCATCACTTTTTATGCAAAATTAGCAGTTGGTTCTTCACAAAGCAAATAGGCAGTGCTTATTTACATTAATTTTCACCTGCTGTTGTATTGTAAAGACACGTTTCTTCTCGTAGATCTTCAGTGAGGTGATAGTCATAATTATAATTTTAAAAAAACCTAACAGACAAAAACGTAAATAACTTTGCCATCTGAAGATACCGAGCAGAAGCATTTCTTTGTTTGCAAGCTCTGTCATACCGTTATACACACTTTTCCTGATCACTCACGAACACATTGAACAGCAAATACCCCAGTGCAGGTTATTCAGTATCTCCCTAATACCTTTCCTAAAAAGGTTTATTCTCCTTTTCTTTTTACAAAGGAATGTTGACTTTTCAGTATATTTTTTTTCATATGTATTTGCTTGTTTGCGGTCTACGTTTGACTGTCTTCCATAGTCTGCAAAAGATTAATAATTTACGAGCCTTTGATGGCTTTTGGAGGGGTTGCTTAAATTTGGTGTTGTCTGACACTGTTTCTTTAATACCATTGATATCTTAATTTCCCACTGTGGTCAGTAATTCAACTGTCTTGTATTAAGATTAAATAATACGTAGCTAGACCCACTAATTTCTTACTCTTTTATTTACCTCTAATACTGCATTTCAATAGTATTCTTCAAAACCTGTTTTGTTTTGGCTTAATTTCAGGGCCCGTGTACCCAAACATATAAATGTGCATATATTTTTATTATGGGTCATCTTTCAGAGAAATAGAGGTGTTTTCCTTTCCAGTCACAATATGCAGGCAGCTTCGCTTGAAATGGGGAAAAAATGTGGCGTAAAGCTGGAAAGAACTGAAGCCATTTGGAATTGCTGCTCAGACACCCGGTGTTGCAGTGGCGCTGCGTTCGGGTGACTCCGGTGTCCACTGGTGTTTCTGTGTAAAGCAGGCACATGCTTGTGCAAATGTTTGAAAAAAATATTACTGGGGATTTATTGAAAGAACAGGACTTTTTCACTCCTTCTGGCCTTTCGGTGAAGTCGTCAAAGAAACATATAGAAGTGGATTTAGGCACATTTCAAATCGAAATACTATCTTGGTGGAAGAGAGAGATGTTTGTGATCCAGTGTTGGAGGAGGATCAATACCATAATCTGTGTGTTTCTAAATGTGTTTCACTACCTATTATCAGCAATGATTTACAAAGGGCTGGGGAGGGAATAAGCCACAAGTCAGTGATTATCTATTACGCTGTGTCTTAGGAGAGACTAAAACTTCAAGAATACAGGTGATGGACAGCGGATTACAAACTCAGTTTGGGAATTACAATCTTTTTTGGTAGCGGTGAGCTCATCCAACATAATTCCCTATGCCTTGTTGCATGAGGGCGTGAGCTCTCCCACTTCTGTTTTACTGCTAAATTCATCTAGCAAAACACCAGGAAAATAATAAATGAAGTTCATCTAGAATCTGGTTTGGTTTTTTGTGTTTTTTTTTATTTTTATTTTTTTTTTTTAACTTTTATGTTTCTGTAGTAGTCTGTAGAGTATAAGCAAAATAATAAATAAATAAATCTGGTAATTATGATACAATTAAAAAGAACTTAAATTGCACTTTACTCTGAGTTTTGGTGATGAAAGTAGGTGGATTGACATTCGATTTGCAGCAATCAACAGTGTTTGAATGCTGCTGAGGCCTTTTTAACCCTGATATTATAAGGTAAGACTAACATATATTGTCAATGTGTTATTTATAGACATGGAAACAATGAATTCTATTTATATTTTTTTTCTGGTATATCAGAATAATTCTCACTGGAAGGTGTTTTTGAGTGTTGTCATTAGACCAGCCTGACAATGGGAGCAAGGCTAGACTCCAAGTTAGACCAGGTTGGTCAGAACTTCGTCTAGAGCAGGTCAAATAGATCTGACTTTTATAATGGAAATTGATGTCATAGACGTGGATACACTGTGCAAAATAACTCAGACATGAGTGATAAAACTGGGTTGCTAATGAGAGGAACTCGCTGCTTGGAGTAATTGGTTCTATTCCTGAAGTTCTGTTCTTGTTTGTTTCTTTCTTTCACATGTCGCCTTATTCAAATCTTTGTCTTGGTTATTAGCTTCTGAAAATCTACCACAGTGTCAAGCACTGCAATCTTCCAGTTGAGTGTGTGCTGTGTGGCAAGTGGCTAGTGTGTTTGGTGGCAAAGATTATCCATCAAGCAGCGAGTCTCTCCAAAAGTATATTTCCATGTAAAATCTCTTGTGAACTCCCCTTCTTTCTGGACAAGTTACAAAGTTGTGTAGCAGAAGGGATGGGATGTATTTGCTTAGTGAAGATTGAGAATTGAAAATAACTGTATAATTTAAAAAGGATTAGACCAAATGTGCAGGGAGAGAGCTGGAGCTTCTGTGTGCTCCTAGGAATTATTGGAAGCATCAGCAGGCTGAAGATGTTTTAATGCTGCACCATGGGTAATTAAGAGGGGAACAAGGAGCACCTGTAGCTCATTTTGGGCTAGTCAGCGTAAATTCATGAACAACATTCATGCAGTGTTAGCTTAGACAATTCTTTTAGTGAGAGAAGAAACTAATACACAATGACACCAGACAAGATTATATGGCTATATAATGAAGTTTGTGGTGTCAAAAGATGGGATGATTAAATACCATATGCTGGGCACTCAGCCTTCCTACAGCTCCCACTTACCTTTCTATGTTTCAATGAAAAATAAGTTCCTTAAAAAAAAAAAAATACAAGCAAAGAGAATCTTAGCCATTATTCTCGTAGTGGTCTGATTCTCTTCTTCCAAAAATCACGCTCTTTGAATCAACACCTCTCTTGTGTTGCTGACTTCTGTGGTCTTGTACCAGTTTATTCTGTCCTTGTTCTCTGACTTCCTTAGAATCCTTCTTTCATTTCCATGGTGTCTTTCTCAATGGACTGAGCTACTGATTAGCTTTTTTTCCCCCCCATATTTCTTCACAGAATGATAAGGGGTTGGAAGGGACCCTTGCCAAAGCAGGTCCTCCTACAGCAGGTTCCACAGGAACTTGTCCAGGCGGGTTTTGAACATCTCTAGAGATGGAGATTCCACCATCTCTCTGGGCAGCCTCTCTGCCAGGGCTCTGCCACCCTCACAGGGAAGAAGTTCCTCCTCGTGTTTAGATGCAACATTCTATGTACACATTTGTGCCCGTTCCGTCTTGTTCTCTCTTGGTTCTCTGTAGTAGTTCTCTGGGCACTACTGAAAAAAGACTGGCCTCATCCTCCTGACACACACCCTTTAAGTATTCATAGGTGTTGATCAGACCCCCCTCAGTCTTCTCCAGACCAAAAAGACCCAAATCCCTCAGCCTTTTCTTGTAAGAGAGATGCTCCAGGCCCCTAGTCATCTTGGTGCTCCTCTGCTGTAACCACTTTGCCATTGTGAAACAATTTCATGCACATGCTGTGCCAAATTTATGACTTGGCAGTGTTCTGTAGTGAAAAACTGTCATGTCACTGCCATGCACCCACAACAGTCCTGCCAGGGCACTCTTTTTTGCCTCTTGTTGAGGAAACCACGTCCTCAGTTTCTGCAGCTCTGCTGACTGTAGTGTCTGACTGGTGGCAGAGTAGGAAGAGGTCAATGCAATCTTGAATAAAACATTTTTTAACATTGCTTTGCACAGCATCCTGATAGTAACAATTCAAGGATTTCTAATTTGGTTTGTTTGATGCAGATTCACAGATTTCAGAGGCAGAATAAACTCATAGAAAGCGTGCAGGAGAAATTATTGCCTATTGTTACAAAAAAGGTGAGGAGGAGTTGGATGCAATTACGTGCAAGACCTGTTCCGTGGTGTCGAAAACATCAGCACAAATAAACGTCTTCATTATATTGTGAACTACAGTGCAAATTACTTTTTCAAAAACTATTGTTCCCCGAAATGCTGTCTGTGTCCAGCTACAACACCTTAAATATTGTACCACGTCTTGGCTGAATTACACGATGAAAGGTCTCTGTGTTTTCACCTCTAGTGGCCTTGACTGTTAGAAATGCTCTGCTAAATTATACCCTTTTTCTTTTTTTTTTTTTTTTTAAAGCATTAATAAGGATGCCATAATGAATTAATTTTTATTTTAAAAATACAAATAACTTCAGGCTTTAAGGCTAGTAATTGTCGTAAAAATATCTGAGATAGAAGTGAAACTCTAGAGCTAGAATTATCTGCTGAGTGGAAGAATCCCTCCGGAAGAGCTGATGCAGAAGTTTGCTCTCATGCATACCTTGGTAGCAAAGGTTTTCAGCGCAACTATCAAGTGGAGTCTAGTAGAACATAGCCAGAAAACAGCAAGTGTAGCATCTAATTCAAACCTGTGACCCAAAACCACTAGCCTGACTGCAGCAGTTTGCAGAAGTTTTGAACAAATCTTGAAGTAAGGAAAGTTGTATTGTAAAATGTCTATGGGTTGGCTGATAGAAGAATGAATTAGAAGAGTCAGAATTGAGTTAGTGAGCATATTAGATGTTGGGTAACCCAGGAAAACCCACCTGCGAGGAGACCCCATCATTCCTGAAGGGCCTCTTACCTTGGACTGGAGTCACCTCAGACCAGCAGATGCTGCTGCCTCCTTGCTGGAGGAAGAGGAGACCTGGGTAAAGCAAGAGTTACCACAAGAACAAACGGGACTTGTCGTGAATGCATTTAGTGCGGAGGAGTATGAAGTCACTGTGAATACATTTAATGCAGATAAAAAGTGAAGGTTCCATGCTGCTGGAATATGACACAGCAATTGCTTGATCAGCTCTTCTGCAGAGGGTCTAAAGGTCTCTCTGGATTCTCTCTAGTTCATGACTGAAATGCAAATATCTACTGGAGTGACTTGACACTTTCCTCTTCTTTTTATTTTTTGTAACTGTTAGCCATGTTATGTGTTCTCATTTTCTACCCACTATGGAAACTCAGCTTTAAATGGGAAGTTTACATTAAAGATTGTGAACTCAAAAGACACGGTTCTGCTTTAGTATAACGTGTACAGTAACTAACATGAAAGAGGGAAGTGTGGGTAAATGAACTCCACCTTGCTGATGACCTGTAGAGAAATACCTCTCAAGATGCACATTTCTGCAAATAGCCAGGGGTCAGAGAGGAGAATGGGCTGAGGGTGAGAATGGTCCATCTGTTGGCTACTAAGACGAGGAATGGGTGGGAAGGCGGTGGTGGTGGTGGCAAGCTGTCCCCATTTTGTGTCTTGTACCACAGAGCTGTGCTTCACTGCTCCCACCGGCAGGGTGCCAGGTACAGAGGATGAAGTGACAGGGTTGGAGGGACATGAGGGGTTGAGATTCATGGAGATGGCTGGAAAAATGGCTATGTCTTTATTCTTAAAGCTGTGGAATACTTACCTGCCTTCAGTTTTCTGTATTACAACACAGCACCATTTTCCAGTTTGAGAGCTGTGTTGGTAGATGGAACTTCCCTCCCCAATTTCCCCCCTCCTAGTATTTATTGCCTTGATGAGTCTTTTCTGGATGTAATGATTGGTTTAAATAGCCAAAATATAGCATACTGGCTTTGGCAGTGTGTCACTGCTAATAGTTACTTACCCAAACTCCTTCAGTATTGTCAGCAGGATTTTCAAACCTAAAGGCTTGATGGGAACACGGAAACAAAGGTTTCCAGCTACTTATGCCTCCTATTTTGTTGCCTAATTATCATTCATCTATCCTGCCATAAAAGTCGTTCTTTACCTGCTTTCTGATTGCTTTATGGCTGCTTGCACAGCCTTTGGGAATAAATGGAAATATATGTTCTCCGTGTGCTATAACCTTAAAATAACTGATCTAGTCAACAATCTGTGTTTTATTACCCAAATGATCTAACAACCCCCATATCATAAATGGAAAAAATGGTTAAGAGAGTTCAACTGTGTTTGCTAAACTCAACAAAATACCACTTTTACCTTCGTTTCAGCAGATTCCCCTGCAGTCTGAGATGTCCATCCTTCTGAAGGCAACTGGGAATTATTCATAGCTGGTTTAAATACAAATGCATAAATGTGTAAATGCCTAAATAACACAAATGCAAAATATTAACAGCTAAAATGAATTTGTTATACTGCTGGTTTGTTTGGTTTGTTTTTTTTTTCCTTACTGTGCTTAGCAGAAATGCAGCTGTTTTACTTTCCTACCAGACCCAAGTTTTCGATAGCTGTGAGCAATGCTGTGGGTTGCCCTTTACTGTATAACCCTGTGACACCGAGCTCTGGTGCCTCTGCAGTCAGCCCAAGACGTGCTCCAATTTATAAATCTCCAGTAGTGCCATGAACGCTTGAGAACCGAGGGACTTGTTGCATGTGCAGCTTAATATAAACCAGGGGCTTTTGAGATTTGTCAGGCAATAGATTAAGCTAATTTTAAAGACCGTTCAAGCCTTAAGACTATTATTTCTGAGAAAGTCTGGGATAAACTCTTGATTGTACAAAGTGGAAAACAAAGTTACAAAGAATAAGCAGAGAACCAAAAATGCATGTATTTAAGAGTCTATGTGACTGTTTCTGCTGTGCCATGTAGGATTTCTTGGAGACCTACCCAGGTTATAGAATGGAGATTGTTCATTTTTATTCCCAAGGCCTCCCAGCATCAGCCTTTAGAGTGCTCCAGCCTTGACGTGCTGGGCAGATTGGCTGGAGCTCTTCCTCTGTCCCTTCTCTGTCCTTTGTCTCCTTCCTGCCTCAATTTCTTCAAAGTCTGTCATCCAACAAAATGTAGTCTAAACTAGCAGAACTTCTTTGGCAGATATAGCTGCTCCCGATAACATTTCCCCTTCTTTTTGTTATATGTTGTTTCTTCCTTCTCCCCCTTTAATATAAGTGAATCCCCCTGTATGTGGCACTAAGAGCTCTTCCCTGCAACATAAACACTCAGGGCTTACCTAGGAATGCCAGGAAGGCATTTAATGTTTTCAGGCTTGTGGTGTGGTAGAAATTGTCCTTTATAAAGCGCTCTGGATCCATATGTGCTGTTAGTCCCACATTGTAGTCTGTTTTCAACTCATTAGAGATCACACTGCATTTATTAAGAACATTGATGATGGCCTTCACATTTAAAGCCTCTTTTCCCAAATCACTCCCTACTACCTCTTCCTATCAATTCCTAATTAGTCATGACAAATTTAATAAGCAACCCTAAGCATGTATTGAACCACGTGTAGTTTATATGGAGCAGTGACAATACTGCTTCATTGTAACATGTTAAAAACAGTCTCCTTGTTTTCTGGCTCTGGGCTGATCCTGAACCCAGATTCTCTTTTAAGAAGGGGCTGGTGGGTTAGAGGAGCACCTGCCGTGTCTTCCCTTATTTTGCCTGCATAGAGGAAATTATTTTAAGACTTTGTAGAGCATGGCCTTACAAATACAGGGTAGTCTGAAGCATCTCTTAGCTCGTTATAGAGCTGCTGACACTATTATTTCTTGACATCTTCCTAGTGGCATTTTGCCATCTGTTTCTAAGATGACATTATAATGCAAAATAAAAATTTTAGTGTATTCTTCTGAAGACTTTGCTCCTCTTGCTGCGCCATTCTAATTCTGTGCAGTCCCTGTTGATGTATTCCTATTTATCTTGTCTGATAGCTGTTTTATTTTCCTATTATGTGCTCCTATTCAGCTTGCAGAGAAAACATCAAGATGCCTTCTCAATTTAAATACTTGTCTTTTCCTCATTAATAGCAATGCCTCATCTGCTCCCCAGCCCTACCGTTTTTCTTTCACATTTTAGTTTTACCACTTGGAGAAGCCTGCAAAATCGGGAGAAGATCTATTTACAACCTACTTTGTATAATTTTGGCTAGGATTGATTGCATATATGGGAGAGAATGTGTGCAGACTGTTGTCTGTAAAAATAATTGATTTAGTGAGTTCCATGTGTTTGGTAATGAACCCACCAAAATAACCACGGGGATCTGTGTTAGAGGCTCTTCTGACTCGACTCCAGGCTTGCATCCTGGCAGATGAGGCTGAATTTCAGCCTTTGGTTTTATAGTTACCACAGTTCTGCTTTTACAGTTACATCCTAACATTTAGGAAAAGGCTTTGTAATTTTAACAAATAGGATGCAAAGGAGTATTCCTATTAGAAATGGATGCAATTCAGGGCTAGCCCTCATGCTGATTGCTGGGTTGTGTGAAAGAAGCCAGAGTTTGTTCATTTTATCTCTGGTCCTCGGATGGAAAGAAAAAAAAAAAAAAAAGTCAAATTAATGGAATAATTTTAAAAGTACACAGGCTTTTTTTTTTTCCCCCACTAAGACACATTTTTATTGGTATAATGTATATGTGTTGTTTCATTTCCACAACAGCTCCCTAACTGAACTGTTTTAAAATGTAAAGAGGTTTAATCTTGTTCTTCAGTAACAGGCGCAGAGGACACGCTGGCTTCAGTCTGGATGGGATCCTCCATGTACGCTTATATTATTTTTAATCTGATGTTGCATTTATCAAAATTTGCTGGAGCAGACAAGCATTTCCACACTCTAACAATAACTGTAATAGGACAGTGGCTCGCTGTAGTACGCAGACTGTGATGGCACAAAACGAATAGACGTGGAATATCAGAGCTATCACCCGCGCTAAATGCCATCTTCGCAAACCTGAAGGTGGCAAAAAGCAAGAGGAAACCCGGCCATCTGGGAAAATGGTTATCACCATCGATGACATCTGGCTTGGCATTTTGTGGTCTCCGTATTATTAAACGCTTTGCTGTATTATGCATAAGATTCATTAGTACAAATTAGGTTCTGTTCACATTACAGTAGGCAATCAATTATATCAGATACAAGATGTCTTCTCATAAATCTGAATTATGCTGTTCTTGAGGCGCGGGGCAGTGCTTGAGCTAGGGCAGACTGTCAGGGCTTCAGGAGAGCTGAGAGGACTCTGTCGATGGCACCGGGGGAGAATTCAGCCCCCCGTGCTGGGTTGTGCCAGGTGTTTATCAGGCACAGAATTGAAGATGATGATGCAAACCTCCGGGTGCAATATTTGACAGTGGTTACCCTGAGCGTAGCAGGAGTTTAGAAAGCGATCCCGTCTGGGGATCGGGCTGGAATCTCCATTTTCTTCCAGGCTCTGATTGTCCTGTTGGTTGGTTGCTGCTGTCACCAGAGCAGGTGACACAGGGACACGTGCCAAACTATGGCACTGCGACATGTGCCATTCTGTCAGTGGACTTTATTAACTAATAGTTGCATATATCTAGCTAAAACTAATCTGACAGGCACTTGGTGATCATTCTATCAGATCAATTGAAGTGAATGGACTAAATTTTTTGTGTATCAGTTCCTTCTGTAACGTGTCAGTATTTCCTGAATTGCATTGAGCCAGGCTGAATTATTCGTGCCTTAAGAAGACAAGCACTGCAAACAGACTAGGTGGTCCTAATTTACCACTATACAAATTTTTAGCAAAAAAATTTATAAATCAACAGCCTTGCCAATAGGAAAGGTGAGAAATGGGCCACAGGGGAATCTCAGCTCCAGTGCCTGGAGCACCTTCTCCCCCTCCTTGCTGTCTGCCCTTGTTGCTGCTCTCACATATTCTCACTCCTCTCTCTGGCTGCAATTACTCCTCCCAGTAGGTTTTTTTTTTCCCCATTCTTAACTGTATTGCCCCAGAGGCACTGCCAGTGTTGCTGATGGCCTTGGCCTTAGCCTTGGCCACCAGTGTCATTAAGGTATTGTTGCCATGTGGTATTGGCTCTATCAGACATGGGAGAAGCTCTTAGTAGCTTCTCACAGAAGCCACCAAATTACCAAAATGTTGCCACGCAAACCAAATACAGGAAATTAAGGGCTGAGGTGTCCTTTTATTGCCTAAATGAGGAGTGTGAAAAAAACTTAAATGAAACGCTTTCTGCTTTTGCCCAAAGGAGATTGGGACTTTGGGCACTGGTACTTATTTCTGGGTTTCAATGTTCTACTTAAATTTTTTTTACCTGCTCATAATTACTTTTAATTTCCTGTAGCTAATAAATGTTTCTCCAGAAAGCACCATTTCTAATTAAAAATCCAGCATTAACTTGACTTATCGTGATATATATAGACGGTTCTGCTGCTATAAATATTTTAAGGCTTCTGCGCATTTTGTGCTCCGGTCTTTATGCTTGCGTTGCATCTAGAGTAAAGAGTGTAATTACTCGCTGTGTGGTTCTGGGGAAACAATGCTTATCATAATTTGGTCTCTTTTTTTAAAAGCCACTCCACAAACACTGATTTCAGCGTGCAGCCATTTACAGCAATGAAGCTAATGGCAAGCTTCAGGTTATTTTTGACTCAGCCTGCAAGCTTCACGTACCTGAAGTCTCTGAGGTCTCTCATCACGATCTGAGAAACAGAGTCTCTAAGTTGCAGCGTTAGTTCCCTCTCCTGCTGATCCTCAAGTTCCTGTTGAAGTCTTTTTCTTTTCTGGGATTGATGACTGCAGTTCTCTCTGTCCTTACTTACCTGTTTCTATTAGAAATAAACCCAAACCGGTTAGGAAATACACTCCAAAAGTGATTTCTAGACTGGAGTTGGTCAGCACCTTGCTGCTGCGTTTGCAATGCCTTTGAGCTAAGTGCTGTATTGACCCTTTTGTTGCACCAGAAGTTTCTTTTACAGTTGTCTATCTGAATAGGAAACTAGGATTTAGGAAATGAAAGTTGTAAGGATTAATTTAGCCTAATGAATGTGCACCCCTTGGTTGACATTAATTACATATTATTACAAATCCAGCATATTTGGTTATAGCAGATCTCACTCTTATATCTTACCTGCATCTGTCCACAGTATATGTTAAGGGACAAAAAGTAGTAAAATGTTGCTATAATCTAAAGTCTCCACACGGTGTGTTTATCTCTAGGGTAGAAGTGACCTCATCCGTTTCTTGGAATTATCCTATCAGTCCCTTAGTTTTCCTAAATCTTCAGTGAAACTTTGACGCAAGAAGGCAGATATCAATCTCTCTCTTGCATAGAGCTTTAGCAGGAGACACAGCTGAGTTCTGTGTCAGATGGTGTTACTAAAACTGAATTCATAAAACCAACCTCATATACTTAACGTATATTTCCTATAAGCACCAGCCTCTTTTCATAGACAGAAGTGTAAAAAATACAATTTTGCTGTTTGGTCCATCATTGAAAGGACAATTAATAAGCCTTTTCAATTTTGCTGAGTTTATAAAACAAGCTTTGCTTTGATTGTCGGTAAATCAAGGGCTTAGGTCATCAGTAGTTGTTTTGGTTTTGCAGATGAAGTTCAAAATAACATTTCAGTTTTATTCCTGTGTTTTCCTATAAATATATATGATGGTTACTTAGACTTTTCTTTTTTTCATCTTCAGTTTGCGTAGTCAGATGCTGTCAAGCCTAACCAGGTATGAATGCAAAGGGACAAATGTATTTGTGGAAATAATTAAGGCTGGAAAACACTAGTAATGAGGTATTGAACATTTCTGCTGTAATGTGATGGTTTGAATCCAGACCAGGACGGCAACAATCAAAAGTCCTTAAAAGCATACCAAAAGTAGCAGCTTAAAGTATTTTTCTTTATAAGAACTGTCCCTTTAATAAATAGAAGAAGACACAATAGCCCTACAATATGGAGTTACAAGTTTAGAAGCAAATCTTACCTTGAGGAATTAATCCTTTTCATTTAAAATAAATATTTCAAGATTTCTAAGTCTGTTCTCTGAATCTTATTTACATTTTTATTAAATGAAATATATTTACATAGCTCTTTCTGTAATGTTTCTTCTTACGCCTTCTTAAAAGAGGACAATATATGTGTCACTAGAGCCTTGAATTTTTGAAATTACTTTTTAATGTGAAGGTCACAGGCATGGAGAACCCGGGCGAGTTATTTTTAAGTACACATGGGATCTGATCTTTTGAAAGGCAGCCTGGTCTTGCAGGCCTTCATTTGGAAGCAGCCCAATGAAGATGAGGCTTTAGAAGGGAAACATGAACCTTGGGTCCTGTCCAAAATGGGGCAACTCCTGCCTCTGAAGGGGAACTGCTAGGGCATCATGGGGATTGTGTCCATCAGTCCACTTAGAGAATCATAGTGTGGGTTGGGTTGGAAGGGACCTTGAAGATCGAGTTCCAACCCCCTGCCGTGGGCGGGGACACCTCCCACTAGACCAGGTTTCTCCAAGCTCCATCCAATCTAGTCTTGAACATCTCCAGGGAAGTTCAACTTTTTTATGCTGTACACTGCCTACAGTATCTTGAGTTCTCTATAGAATCTATGTAGGATTCTGTTTCATACCCTTTGGAGAGTTCAGAGGCTTGGAAACAAGATATTTACTCAGCTTCTGCTGTACAGTTGGGATGAAGAAGGAAACCAGCTGGGACAGCAGCTTTGACCTTGTAGTTAGATGGGATGTTTGCGATGGGACATCAGCAGCCTGGAGGGGAAATTCTGGAGTTCCAAATGTTGTGGTTATCATGGCTTGTGCTTCTCTGTGAACTCCTGCTCCAACACCTGGGGTCCTTCTGCTGAACTTGTTAGTGCTCTCTCTTTTCAAGCAGGAAGTCTGTGGAGCTGGTTTCAAGACCTTTTAGGAAGGAATTGGCTGGAGCCAATCCTTGTTGACCTATACAAAATAAAAGAAAACCAATGCTTTGGTTATCCCTTCACTTGAGGAATGGAGAGGGGGAAGAAGAGAGGAGTGTTTATGCTGCATTAAATATTTTCATTATGCATCAGCTGTTGAGAGATTTTCGGTAGGCCTGAAGCATCTCTGGCATCTCTGGCTGGAAAACAAACAAACGGAAAGCCATGTAGCACATGGCAAGCAGCGTGGTTTGTTTTCAGACTCAAAACTATATTTTGAATTGTGTATGAGATGCAACATAAATTTATCAGAGCTTTGGCACTGATTGATGCTCCCAGGCACAACTGAGATTTAGGTAGCAATTGACTTCTAAAGGAAGCATATTAATAGTTTTGTAATTTAAGCCTTTAAAAGCCTTCTCTTACCTACTTGAATGGTGTGACCAGACCATGTCAAGATTGGACGATATGGATGTGGACTCAAGGATTTTTGTCATTGTTGACCTGTTGTGTTGAGAATAATCTTGGTGGATTTGGGGGTGGGTTTTTGTCCTTGGTGTGGTTTTTTTTTTTTATATACTATCATTTCAATTAGATGCTTAGCCACCTGACTTAGGGACACAGCACACGAGCGTTATGTGCAAAGGAGCTGTGAATGGTAAGACATGCTCTTTCTGAGACCCAACCTAAAGATTTTCTGTGCAATGTTTAACAATCTTCTTACCATTTATTTGGTTATTAGTGTGGAAAGTGCCAGTAATCTAAGTGGATTAAATTTTGCTCTCATTATTACCTTACTTGATGACTTCTCAAACACCAAAATCTCCAAATGCTTGGTCTGTATTTTTGAGGCTGTCATGACGAATGCTGTGAAGCTGCAAGGTAAATACTGACAAGCCCATAAACTTTAATTGCTACCTTAATTCTGCAGCATTCAGTTCTTACTCAAGGCTTTCTTCATCAGAGCTCCTTTCAGCTGCAGCCTTCTAAGATTACAGGATCAACCCAAACAGCATATTCATGTTTTTGACGTCGTGGAATTGAGACTTCAGCAAAGCAATTGGACTCCAGTGTACATTTTGAGTTGAGTCATTCCTCTCCTGAACAGATGTGCAAGGGGAAGGGAAACCATAGGAGATGTGGCTACACACAGGAGCTTGCCGTAAGCTTGGTATTGGGGGAGGCTGGGTGGAGTAAGGGTGGAAATGAGGGATGGTTTATTATCAGAATGGTTCTCCTGTTGTAGATAAAACTAGTTAAATCTATTATTTTTACATGTATGCTAAAATCAGTGCCTTTTTTGGCATCACTTGTTAAACGCAATAGCACCAGAAGTCTCTTGCTGCCAGACTGTAGCATTCACAGTGGCATATTTGACCCCAGCAGTGGCTTCTCATGAGGTTCTGAAGCGCTGGGAAGTTATTCAATCTCAGCACTTCTTTACTTCATAAATTAGGGTGGGAGGAAGACAAATGTTATTGATGTTCGAATACATTGTCTCCTTGAAGCACTCAACACATGCAAATTATATAAAGAACAATTCCGAATTCTTGCTACTGTCACGAATCTCCAAGCTTCTCTAATAAATGTTGTTGTCACATGAGATGGGTTAAATGACTAATGATGGAAGTGTGTTCTTATTCATGCAAGCAGCTGCTGAAAAGCGTGTTGTCCTAAAATATACCTTCCTGTCTGTAGAGCTGACAGCCATGAAATGATGGAATCAAGTTCCTGTCCTTCAGTGTTGCTCACAGTGAAAACTGTCACGCAGGTTTTAGGAAAGCCTGTCAGAGCAAGAGCCATGGGTCTGGGACGACATGGGCAGCACAGACTCTGAACTGTCCTGATAAATGCTCCACCTTGGCAGACTTTTACTTTCCATTTAATTTCCCCCCCTTTCTTGATTTATTTCTTTTTTTAACCTCTTGGCCATTAGAGGGCAATTTTAAAATTAATAATTAAAAAGGAATGTAAGCCCAGGTGTTAGGGTAATCTATTTACTGTCTTGTCTGGGGAACAAGCCCAGGGGGTAGAAAGAATATATATTTTTTTTCTATCTTCCTTTTAAATAAATCTAAAGTATGGCAAACTTGCCAAGCTTGGCATCGTGTGCACTTTGACCCTTTAATTTTATCTGCATTGTTTATATGGAGAAGCTGTATGGTAGAAATGTCTGTCCTTGAGTACTGAACTCCAAGAGAGGTGTGTGAGTGGCAACTGTGGTTAGACTCTAAAACTGAAATCCAGGAAGAAAATGACACCTCTTCCTGTGCTGCTATCTATACCTGTGCAGCCCTTTTTCTCCTATACAACATGTTTATTTAAGAATTGATCCAGCAAAGTATCTCTGGACTCCTTGTGCTGATGCACCGCTTTGTCAAATACATTGGAAGTGAGTTGTGCAACGGTATTTAGAAACCATAGTTTTCTGAAAATACTGATATTCTGCTGAAAACTGCAAATATAGCTGATGAGACCGTCACTGTCCTGGTGAGTTTCCAGTCTAGAGCTGACGTAGGTTTAATGAGCAAATACCTAATTGAGGTAGCAGATAAAGAGGTTATTTTAGCTATATTCCCTGTGTTGCAAATGCAGAATTTAGTGATGAGAGGAAAGAGTAAGAGATTTCAGAAATTTAATCATGCTTCATTGGAAGTGTGTTAAAATAGCAGTCAGTAATGGCTACCAACACTTAGATGGACCTTAAAGTCCACACAGTCCCACCCCCAGCCCTGGGAAGCATCCCTGGGCAGGGACACCTCCCACCAGAGCAGTTTGCTCCCAGCACCATCCAACCTGGCCTTGAACCCCTCCAGGGATGGGGTAGCCACAGCTTCTCTGGGCAACCTGGACTACGCTTTCACCAAATTGGTAGATCTCTGTGGAGATGGTGGACCCAGTGGAGCTCTGAGTGAGATGAAATTTGCTCTTTTGAGATCTAAAATGTTTGTCTTTGTGCTATCCTTCAGCACACTCAACTGGATCCCAAATTCATAAATAACCATCTCAGAATGTATCTTTAGAGCAAGCGAAGAGATGAGAAAGAAATGTTTTCTCTTCCACATTGAAGATTTAACAGCACAGAGTAGGAAAGGAGAAAGTTTGAAAGTACTTCTGCAATCCCCTCTGTGCTAGGGAGGTTCCGTTGTGTAACTGGTTGCTCTCAAGTTGGCCCTGTCTATTACTAATAAATACCATGCAATCATTGAACATGTAATTGATTATTAATTTATCTTAAATGGGTATCTGGATATTTATATAGTTTGTAAGTCCGATTTATGAAGCTGTATTTGTTTAGCTTCAGAGATGCTAGAAATTACATTACTCAATTAATTGGATTACTTAACAAATATTGATTAGCATTTTTTCGCAATTAACATTATAGACATGTAATATAGCACTATCTTTTAAAATTTTAATTAACTGTTTAAACATTGCTTGGAATTTTAAAGTGTGTGAGATTATAATTACATTATTGCCTATGCAGTTTTGAGTTAATTATACTGCATTTCTATAGACTTGATAAACTGTGAAATGTATCCCCTTAACAATCAATTGATATTAAATTACTTTCAATTAGTTTTTATTAAAAGCAAATTAGAGTCTCATTTCAGACACAGTAAAAGGAGTGCAAAAGTCTCAGAGTTCAGCCAGGATTTCTGCCACGCTTTATTGATATCCAGATATCTGGCTGGTCAGTTGGTGGCCATGGTTTTAAAATTTACCATAAACCTGAAAAAAAATGAAAGCTTTTTAGATTGCTGCCCCTCAAAGATGGGATGTCTGATAAGGCTTCTGCATGAATCTCTGCAAATCTCATGGGTTTGGGTGATCGGGGTGAGGCCTGGAGGCTGGGAGCCTTGGTCCCAGCTTTCCACCCTGAGGTTGTGGGTGTTTCCCCAAAGCCAGAGGGAGTTCCTGTATCTCGTGGTGGCACAGTGTGGTGGCTGACGAGAGCATACACTTGTTTACTCAACGAGAGCCAAAAGTAATCTTGTAGGCTCAGGGCTCTAAAGAAGCTTTCTTTCAGCTGGTGATTCCCAGATTAGTTAGGGGTTTAGATACTTAAAAGCTCTCATATTTGATAACAAAGTAGATTTAATCTGGCATCAGAGAATATAACACACTGCTTTCTCTAGCATCTTTTTGCAATTGATAAGCCTTTTTGTTTATCACAAAGTCTTCATGTGTTGGTTTTTTTGTTTTCTAGCTCAAGCTTCTTGAAGGTGTGCACTCTATTTCCTTCCAGTGTTAGGATAGATTGCACTTCATCTGTTGTCAAGTTTTATAAAATTGTATATTAATTAGACATGTAGCAGTAGCACAGTAATAATCCCCTAAAAGAAGTCTTAACAATGTACATAAGGCCTACAAGTAAAGCAATGATTAGCACACTGGGGGCTTCCTGGAGACCATGGGATAAGATGAAGCAAGGGGGTGCTGTCTTGTAGCATTCAAGCCAAGGGTCCCTCATGTGTTTGTAGATCTTAAACTTGTTTGCTCTGGGAATACAAAGTTTTTGTTTAATTTAAATACTGTCAAAAGGACTTGGGCCTCTAGAAAGCCAGGATTTGGTAAAAACTATATATGTATGTAGCAAGGATATTTCTGTAGGAGGCAGTGGCGGCAGCTACTGTGGAGCATGTGTGATATAGAGAGAATGCAGACTTTAGCAACATCAGTCAGGATTAATGAGGAAAACAGACAGTGATACTTGGAGACTGCTAAAGCCACCATCCAAGATGGCTTTTGTAGGTGATGCTTCACGTGGACTGCTGTGTCTGACCCAGAACTAAATTACAGAATGACGTTTTGCAGAGAGAGAGAGACAACCAGCTGAGAAGATGGCTTTTGAAATTTGGATGGTATTAGTCATTTATTCATTTCTACCTGTCTGTATAATCCTTGTAAGAAGCTAATCGCACCAATGGCCTCTCATTCATGGAAATTACTGGCTTCTGCTCTTGCATATATTGGGGAGTGGCTCAGAACAGAGGACTAACAACCAAGAAGGCAACCGGGCTCCTCGGTCTCTATTTAAGTTTCTGAATGTGTGCTTTTAACTGGTGTTTACCAAAGTCGTGAGCAACCATTGATTTCATGGAAGTTTCTAGTGACGGGATTTGTAGTGCTAGTCACCTACAAGATGGAAAGTGGTACAAGGTGGGATTTATTTTGGATGCCAAGGTATCAGGCAGGTACCTGTCTAGATTGGAAATCAATTGGGCTTGTCACCAACCTCCTTTAAACACTCCCTGGTGCTCCCAGGCGTATCTCTGCACCCTTTGGCTCTAAAATAGCTTTGAAAGAAGTCAGTATGGCCAGTTAATTTGAAAATCGAACCAATTGGGGTGCAAGCGACACGTCTGCTTCTTGGAGGGAGAAGGAGCCCCACAAAGACAGGCGAGAGTCTTGGCTGGACCAGTGGCGGAACTGGAGCAGCTCCTTTGATGGCTGCTTAAATGGTTCTAATTGCATTGTGAAACCAGACCTGGAATGATAGGTGGTTTTCTTGCATTGCTTTGAAAGTGTGGAAAAATAACTGTATTTGTCCCTGCCTACTTGAATTGAGAAATATATTGATAGTTGGACTCGATGATCCCAAGGGTCCTTTCCAACCTGAATGATTGTATGATATATAGAGAAACGCGTCCTAGTTGTTTCAGGATTTCACTGACCAATATGGAAGTTCTAGTCGTCTTCCAGTTTATAGTCTGTTCTGCCTCCTCCTTTTCTATTTGCCATGCTGGTTAGTGTAGCAATGGACAAATCACATCGTCTCTCTTTTCCCTGAGTTTGGTGGCAATTACCTGCTTCACAAGACATGAAATTTAATTTGCTGCTTTTCCTTATCGTCTTTTGTCCCAGGGATCATCATGTGAATTGTTTTATTGCCGCACTAAACCATTTTTGAGGAACTAAATGTATACTGTATGGATGGCTGGGGTTACGTGTAATTGAAGGAATCTGACAGTCTGCACGTGACTGAGACTGCATGTATTTAAAAATTAAAATCTGGTGACTCTGCAAAGATAACTTTTGTCTGCAAGTTGTCTTCAAAGAAGTATTAATAGTGACAACATTGCATTGTAAGAGAGAGTAAACTAAAATGTCCCTATGGACACATTGCAGCTCAGTCATTAAGAAGAAAATGACTATACTCTTTATTTAGAATAATGAGAGCTGATACTGGTTGTCATTAGAGTATGCTACAATAAAATGTTAATAAGAAGCAGCTTGAGAATACCACACTAATGCGATGCTTTTTTAATCAAATTTTTGGAATTGATTGCCTATGGCAAAAGAAGCAAAATCTTTAATATGATATAATGATTTTTATACCATCTCCGGGGAGTGATGTTAGTTCTGTCAACTTCATAACCTCTTTTTGGGATGCAAAGCACAAGGTATATTTTGTCACAATCATTAAAAGATGGTATTCTGAATGGATGTAGACCTGTGAAAAGTGTATTCATGTGTATAGTCTCCGATGGTTTTCAAGCTAGGAGGTTGGAGTAACTGTATGCTACTTTCTAAAATGTGACTGCAGTGATTAGGACTAAGCTTAATTCCAAAATACAGGGAAAGAAAGATTATTTTCAGGTGTCGCTAAACTCTTAATGTTTATTCGGGGATTTCATGCATTGGTATCTGACACACATCATGTTAGTTTTTTCTAATTAGAATGTAAAACATAAATACCACCTAGAAACAAATAAATATGGAAAATCAATTTTGGGGAAATGTAGGCAAGTGTCTCCTTTTACCTTCAGTTCCAGCTCCGAGACCTTTCATCATGTTAATACTGTGTGGGAGTACTGTGTTTTGGAGCTCCTGCTTTTGATCTCCCCTAAGAGCGTATATGGGTGCAAAGATACAGATTCCTCTCGTTTCTCGTTTATGCTTGTGAGGAAATAGGAGTGTGAACTGAATTTTGTCTTTTTCACTAGCAGGAACACAAAGCAGAATGGGAAGGAAGATAAAACTCATTTCAATATGTACAGAGAGCGCATTTCTTATTTCTGCTGATGGCTGCCACATCTTTTCAGGGGGAACAGCTGGTATCTAAATGGCTTCCTCAGCTAAAACAATGTCTATCTAGCTTTAAAATTTCAGCAGGAAGCTGCTGTTTCATCATTTAGTCGTGTCACATATTTAAAGTGTTATCTTTGTGTTTGAGAAACAAAAATGAAAGAAAATTGATGCACTGTATATCTTGACGCCAGTGCATATAAAGTTATGGTGAGCCATAAAACCTATCATCTATTGCAAAGGGGAGGAACCAAATTCTCGGTGCGGCGGTAAAACTTTTAGAAACAGCACAATTAAAGTCTAAAAGGAAATACGGCCCCTGCTCAGCAATATGTTCCCGTTCACCCCGAAGTGTAAACCTATTGGCAATCCCACTGCAGCCCTGCAGCTCCTGTCCCGGTGAAGCACCCGCTCGAGTGCCTGTGGCCTCAGCCTCCTCAGCCTCGCTAAGGACGTTCACTTCTCTTACACTCTCATTTAGCCAGCAAATTGGTGGTTGTCTTTTTCTTCTGGGAAGTTTCAATATGAAAATGAAATGTGGAGAACGGAAACAAAATGTCTCTCTCAAAAAATATAAATTACAAAGTATATACAGAATGAAGAAGAAATCAAAAAGTGTCCATATTTACTAGATGAATTCAAGTGAATTTCTTCAGTGCTCATTTTTTCTGTGCTGTAGTGCTTATACCACAGAAGCCAATAATATTGTTTAATAAGAGCCAGTTTTCTGCTTTTGAAATGGAAAAGAATGAAGTAAATCTATTAATTCAAGCTGTGTAAAAGCTACAGTTTCCCCAAATGGTCTATAGTTTCCTCCAACAAAGCTTCATGTTCTTCACATTAATTGTACATGTCTCATGTTGTTCGGGCACACTACATTCAAAAAAGTTCTTAAAAGTTCTTAAAGTAAACTAGGGTTCAGAGGGAGGCCAGGAGAGGCCAGGACTCTTCTCCTTAATTCGTCGCGTTGCTGCATTATTCGTGCAACTGTGTTCTTTACGCATCAGCTAGGGAGAAGGATTGTTGCAACCAGAAGTGACTCTATTTAAAAATAGTAACTGTGCAGACAAAACAAGAAGAACAACAAAATGCCTGGAAAAGACATCCTTAGATCACCCAGTCTGGAGACATCCATTCCTCCTACCTCAGTGGAAGTAGGAAGCATTGGCGGAATGACCTGTGTAACCCCAGAATATTAAAAAAAAATAATCAAAAACAACTGACAAACTAACCAACCCCATCAGAGTCTGCCAGGCTGACAGGAATTAAGGTGGTGGCCTGTTTCCCAAAATCCCATCTGAGATGACTAATCTCACATTATGAATAATGAGTTTTCCTCACCAGACAAGCAGGAGCTGGCAGCTGGAAAATTTCCTGGCACCCAAAGAAGGCAGAAGTTAATGGCAAAGGTCCTTCCTGGCTTTGGCATACTGGTTTGTGCGGAACCCTGGTATTTTGAGTATGTTGTACCAAAAGGGGAAGAAACCAGCAGCTCTGCTGCAGCCCCAGGGCTGTCATCTCCATCAGCTGTGAAAGGTCACAGCAGGTCACTGCAAATCAGGGTTGAAGTTCTACTGCCTTCGGACCTGCAAAGCTCTGTTGTCCCTTTCCCAGCTGATCCTGACCTTTCTACAGTGATTTCTGCTGTTTAGAATTCCTTAAAAGAATAGTTGTATTTTGTGGGTCTGAGAGACTAAAATATCCTGGGAAAGACTCCTTAGAAGCAATCTGAACTTTTGATTTCTGTTTAAAATATATAAATTTTAATTTTAAAAAAATAATCAAAGATGGAATCTCACTATAAAGTCCTTGTGGGGACAAAGCATAAATGCCTGACCCCTACTCCTTAACTCTACTCCTATTCCCTTCTTTTCCTCCTTTCCTAACTGGGACCTGCTTTTACAAGACCAAAGCTGCAGTGGGAAAACAAAACCTGTCTTGCCCCGAGCTGTGGCGGTGGAGGAATGGGACAGTTGAAGGGCTGCTTTTGTCAATGGCAGGGAATGGTGTCTGAGCATCTGACAAGCATAAGGCAGCTCTTTAAAGCTGTTTTGCATTATTGTTATTCTTTAATACCCATCGAGGCCCCTGGTGAGTTAAGGATGTGGCTGCAGCCACAGCTCAGGAATTTTGTGTCTGTGAGGAGTTAATTTAGTGTAATTACTGCATGGTTTGTGGTTCAAATGTAGAGAGGCATGGCTGTGGCTGGGAAGTTAAAGAGGAGGGCAGTGGATTTTTTGGGGTTTAAGTTCTTTGACGATCTCAGCAGCCAGGGGTGGTTTCGGCAGCTGATGGAAGGGGGAGCGGTAATGTGGGAACTGCTACAGCGAGAGGGATGGAAGCCTTCCTGTAGCAGAGAGCTGAGGTTTCAAACATTTTGCTGGTGTCTAATTGTGAAAAGGTTCCTCTTTTGATCCAGAGCCCTGTAGGGTGCTCTGTGCCCAGAGCTCTGTGTGGAGAAAGGACACTCTGGTGCAAGGCTACAAGACTGTAGGCACATATTGGGCCAAGGTGTCGTATCATAGCTCTTCTCTTGGAGAACAGTATGAACCCAAACCAGAATGAATTTCTTTTCAGGTTGAGTATTTTTCCAGGAATATATTTTAAAATATTTTAAGATACCATAATTGCCTGGTCACTATTAATTTTATGCACCTGATAATGTCAGTAACACTGTGAAATCCCAGTGACAACATACTCAGCTACCAACGGTGCTGATACAAAAGGTTCAGAGGTGACCCGGCAAGACCATGGGGGATGATGTGGAGGAGATAGTTGTGCAGGAAGACAATTTCAGAAGTGCAGCACTTAGCTTGACGCACGTACAGTGATTATTTCTGTATATAGAGTCCAAGTTAATAAATCTCTTTCCTCCTGCCTTTTCACTTCTTTGTTCAGCGAACTGTATAGAAACATTCTGCTTGGCCGTTTTCACGACCCATTTGATTAAATGTATTTCAGTCTGATACCTACTTAATGGCTAATTTGCAAGAAAAGAGCAACTTGCTAATTGAATAACCAGTGTATCAAATTTCTGACATCAAGTAAAAGTCATATATGTATTTTTGGAACCACATGAGAGGCGAGGAACCTAAAAGCAGTAGTAAGATTCCTACTCAATGATTAGTTTATAGATTACTTGAATCTGAGAGATGCTAGAAAGGAAAGCCCGTATTGAGTCTAAGATACAAAGTGTAAGGCTGTGTTCTAAAAAAATTATTTTGGTTCTGCCTGTGTCTGCCAGGAGGTTTTTAAACGTGTCAAAACTCTGGTAGTATCTGCAACTAGGAATAACTGCAGTGGTCTCTAGCTTTGAGAAAGCCTACAGAACGTAAGGGCTGGATCTCCTAGTTATAACTGGGAGGCAGTTAACACCCCAGTGTCTTCTCTGTATAAACTCTCGGAGGAGCTGAGAAGCTGCTGTATCCTCCTTCTCCTTTGTTATCCTTCAGGAACTACCAGCACGTGGGATATACATAAAGCAAGCTGCTGGTATTTCCGAGGAGACAGAATTATCTATATTTACTGACATTTGCATTTATTTAGTGTATTGAACCAAATACATGGATATTTATCTCACTCTATGAAAAAAGTCTCTTGGCCTCAGGCTGCTGTTTCTCTACCTATCTACAGACATCTCAGAATTGCAAAGTTAAGCACTATGTTCCCTTTTATCATAACCTGTTCTTATCAAGATTAATCTTATCTTCCTCCCGATTTGCCTGCTTGGCAGACTGTTTGCTTTCATCTTTTGCAAAAATTAGGTTTCGGTGGTAAACTTTTTAGGGAGAGGTATCATTTGTTAGGGTATGACTTTTGTGTCCAGTAAATAGCGATTTTAGTAACGATAAGGTGGTAACAACTTTCGATTATCCCAACCAGCTCTGGTAGGAAGGATGCGTTGGGAATTACTGGTGTGCTTTGGGCCTCCTCAGCAATTTGAGTTGTGCTCCAGGAGGTCCCTGGTGGAACGTGCCTGGGAATGGGTGGGTGTAGCTGGCGGCATGTCAGATTCCAGCTAACCTAACAAACCTTAGGTGTCTGTATTTCATCTGCCTCTTTGGTTTGTTGTCTGTGTGTGGGAGCGGTACAGAGCTCTTCACATCGTCAGATATTAAGTATGGAACCAGAAGTATGAAATCGTTCAGCATTGAAGTCTTGGGGGGGATAGATCCTTTCACTTTGTTGTGTTTTTCAAGATAGTCAGTGGCCAGTTATATATGTGTAAATCACTTTTTTTTTTCTGTCTAAAATCATACCGAGAATATAAACTTAGAATGTTACTATATGTTTCCTTACTACAAAATAACAATATAATGAACATTTAAACAAAAGAAAAATGAAATAGGTACTAAATACCATTGCGTAGCACTATGTAAGACTGAGCTTGTTGTTATTATTATAGTCAGTTACAGTTAACAGACCAGAAATCGTGTTAAAGTCTTTTTTATTAGTAGTTTTTATATTTGTGATAAATTAGTGGTCTAAGGCAATTTGAACAGCAGTGTTCAACTGATATTTTGCTCAAGGAGAGAGCACTGGTGTACACTGACACACGCTTTTGCTTGACTATTGTAATCGTGTTGGGAGCTATTTAACACCGTAAACCTTTGAAATACATGCAGCACTGGCTAGAAATCTGGTATTCCTGTGCCTTTGTGAAACAGAAATGGGTTTGCTCCTTGATAAACTTTTCCTGAAGAACTTAAGCAGGGCAGGGGGAGGAGTATTTTGATATGATGGAGATTACCTTGGGGAATGAATGCCCTTAATTTTCCAGTTCTAGACTAATTTATGTTAAATTCTATTTTTTTCATGGTTACTCCATTTTGCTGTAGCAGTTGGCCATTCTTCAAGGTCTTTTTTACATGGAAGAGAGGTTGATAGTGACGCTTTCTCTGATGAACCCTTATTTTCTTACGCCGTCCTGTTGCCTAAATTTGCCTGAGCTGCTCTAGTTCCTTCAGACTTCTTGTGGACGTGCTGCCACAAACAGGTGAATATGGTAATCACTGGGCTGTGACTATTACAAGTTGCTCCATGAAGTTAGGATTGTTGAAGGACACGGGCTGATTGCCTGCGCAGCAGTAATAGGCTATTACCATCCTTGTTCTAAACCCAAACCATCTTGCTTTCATGGTAACACAGGACTGCCATTTCCAAATGTCATCGATTCTTACAAAGCAGTAGAATCCCGTAACAAGGACAAATTCAACACTGTGTGCAAAAATTACACTCTGCACAGCGCTGGACGTGAGGTCAGCGCCTGCCACCATTCTAATAACCAGCAAAATCAATTCCAGACCCTTCTCAGTGCTCAAGGTGAGCTCTGCCGCTCTTGGTACAGCAGTGCTGCAGCAACATAGCAAAACCTGATCAGCAAAAAGAATGTGCAAAGTAGAACTGTTATTAGGGTAAATTGCTGCCCAAGGAACAGTTTGTTGGTGGATATTATTTTCCGAGAGCAACTCGGAGCAGGTGATATCCACATGAGATAAACAACATTCTCAAACTGTGATGAAAGCTGTAAGGTTCTGAGGAGTTGGAGCTCAGGAAATTTCAAGACGTCTTTATTTTAGCTCTAAGGTATCGAATAGCACAGAGTCGTGCACATCTGCTATTAACTCTGTAGTAAGCCAAGGTAACAGTTAGGTATTAAATCTCCATTTCCAATCAGTGCAGTTCCCTACATTGTCTTCCTCACTTCTTCAGTGTCTCCTGGAAGGAGGTAATGGCAGTGTTAGAAATCCAGGGTGATGTATAAATGGACTCCGTCCCTTTTTGTTGGTATTGTTGTTCTCTTCTGTCTCAAGTTATAAACTGGGTGATGTGGACCCATTTACATGCAGATTGTGGGTTAGGTGTTACCTATGCTGTTTTGCTTCTTCAAACGTGATAGTTCAGGCAGGCCTTGAGAATTTTTTATTTTTTTGTTAGTTTTTTCTAAAGAAAGAAGAAGAGAGAATTGCCTTTATTGCTGCAGGGATGGAAAGAATAGAAGCTTAACTGTAAATGGTTGTTTTTTTACTGTAATCTGTAGACACTGAAAAATTCTTCTTGATGAGTGAGGCAGACTGTTTCTGAGAGCAGGTAACTAATACCAAGTGTGGGGAACTAACAGTTCACTAAAACTATCTTTTCTTTGTAGTTAACAACAAAAATGTTCATAGATGATTTGCATTTCAACTTAATTTCTAAATTACACAAATAATAAAGCAGTAGCTGCAGTACGTCCACTGTAATGCATGTGCAAATATTTTTGTTTTAAGTTTGTAGCTAAGATAGAAGAGAATCAATAAGAAAGTCGTGGGAGGCAGCAGCAGATGACAGTGATTTTAGTAGAAGCTTGAACTAGCTTTTGTTATTCATAGTGATGGGATTTTTTTCCCTTTTGTCACTGACTGAAACCTCTGTTCCTCGTCCAATTTCAGTAATTATGATATTACACCTGCAAAGAGAAAACAACTTGCAAGCTAAATTTTGTGGGAACTGAAGCTGCTGCCTGGTACTATTCATTCCTCCTGCATAGCCGCATTCTTTGCGGGAGGAAAGCAGCTGTGTTTGAAGCCTGAGGTCTAGCAGAATGAGTATGGGAATTTTTGGCACTGGGATGTAGTTGAAACTCCTTCTTTTCAGACTGACATTTATGAAAGGTTAACAGATATAAGACCTGATGAAAGAACTAGCAGCATCAGGGGCCCAGCTTAATAGCTTATCTTCTCCACTGTTTATTTTCCAGTGAGACTTCCTTGAACAAGAAGCAAGAAGTGTTGCAATACTTGTCACGTTTAGGCCAAAGGTTTGAAAACTTTCAGACTTCCTTGGCTTCTGAAGACAGGCTAGATGCTAGAGTTCACATGGTCACTCTCTCAGTGAATATTATTGTGACAACTACTTTCTAACATGCTGTTTTGTTCAAAAATTATCTTGTTAGATAGGCCCACAAATGAGTTGTTTTCTCCAGCTTTGAGTCTCAGTTGTTTTTAAGTCCATCTCTGAGAGTAAATTTAATGAAAAATCCAGCTAAATATCACATATTCCATGAGTTAAATTAATTCAGAATCAATAATTTAGTATAGCTTGATGTTTCTAAATGTAACCGCTGATACAGCCTAAACAAAGGATTCTCAAAGTATTGCTTACACTGCTCAAATTTGAGAGAACCATATTGGAAGGTCTATGGATGTTTTAAAGGACCAACTTGAATGGCAGAATTTAAATCATAAGTATATAAAATCAGATCTGGCTGTACGATTGCTCCTACTTTACCTAGAGGTTTTATTGCTTAAGTGTTCTGTGTTTGAGGTTACAAAAGCAAGGGGCCTCTGAGGGCCATTTGTAGCACAGTTACAGCAGAACAGAGATTTCTGAGTCAGCTTGAAATTGGCTAACTTGGATATTGGTCATAGTCTAGTTGACCCAGCATGAAGATTAGCTTAGTTTAATTTGCTCTGTTCTTTTTGCAGCTTTCTTGATTGCACGGCACAGTTTCCCTTTTAGGTATCTAATTTTCCTTTTGGGTATCTATGGACAAATTACAAACCCCGAGACATCCTTTCCCTTGTGTCCTTTCAGCTGCTTTCTGGAGGAGCCTGTGGTTTGTTGCCAAGAAAGTTGTCTAGGTGTAAAAGCTTCACTACTGTTTGTACCCAGCACTTCCAAAAGCGTTGACAGAGTGAGACATAAGTGCCCAAGTCCCATTGAGAACGACAAAATGAGCATCCCCTTGATTATCTGCTCTAGCAAACTTTCTCAGATTCTGCTTTGGTCCCACAGAAGGTCGTGAGGAGATATTTTTCTCCATTCTTCTGCGATGCCTTCAGTATCTAAAAAAATAATCCCTGAAATAGCCTTGAATTCATTGGAGAGCCTAGCTTAGAATGCATTTTTTTTTTTCCTTAAGATTTAGGGTTGCTCTGTTTACTGTGTCTGCAGAGAAATAACGAATGGCTTCTGCAGATTTCATTTGTAGATGCCTGTCTCCCTATTGTTTGTGTAGCAGCCTGGCCATCTCCCCAGATGCTGTGGAGTCACCAAAGAATTAGGTGATGTAGTGCTCGGTGTTGAGATGTTCCCTCCAAGGATGTAGCTCTTAATGCGTTATGGCAGGTACATCGATTTCAGATACATAACACACAAAATTATGACAAGTTGCAAGTATAATTAAAAGAAGCTTATCTGGTGAATCCCGAACCATTCCTGAAGCCTTTTCTAGCTGACAGTGATTTGTGATTTCGCTAGCCTTTCCTTTGCTTAAATAATGTGAAGTTATGTGTGTCTCTGCATGGCTCGTGTCATCGTTGTCCCTTCTCGATGCGATGCATCATTCACACAGGTGTTGCCTGCTCTGAGGGCAGTTCATGGCACTGAACAAATCTTCATGGCTGTAAAATAGGGTAGAGGAAAAATGGGCTTCTGTATTAGAGAGTATATTTAATTATTCCAATATCCATGTACAGTTACTACTCTTTCTCTTCCAAGAGCACATCTAGAAGTCAGATGTGGCAAGTCCTGAAATGTTAAGCTGTTTGCTGTCCAAAGTGTGTTTCTGCACTTTTTCATTCAGTGATCCATTGGGTTATTTGCACTTGCCACGGCCCCGTAACCACTGGGGCTGGGAATTACTGAATCATAGAACAGTTTGGGTTGCAAGAAACCTCAAAGGTCATGTAATTCCACCTCCCCTGCCCTGGGTAGGGCCACCTCCTATCAGACCGGGTTCCTCCAAGCCCCGTCCAACCTGGCCTTGAACCCCTCCAGAAATGGGGCAGCCACAGCTTCTCTGGCCTGAGGACCTCCTGCTGCAGCTTCGCCAGGAGTGTTAGGGTCCCATTGCCCTTGTGCCTCTTCCTCCGTGCCTGTGCTGAGCAAACAGAGCAGCTCAGACACCCTTCGTTTAACCATGGTGACAACAGGCCTTTCCTTCCTCCCAAATATCACTGCCTTTGAAAAGAGGACTCCTACGCTGCCTTAAACATTTTGATTTATTTAGCTGAGGCAATGGCATCGTCAATGAAGGATTTGACTAGTTAAACTTATGTCAAGTCACAGGATTTGACTGTTGGTAATTGAAAGGGATGAGAGGAAAATACTGTAAAATAACATAGCCTAGCTCTTGCAAAGGCTTTATTATACAGTACAATGAGAGGAGCTGAATAATCATACAGGCAGGGAAAAGTTAGTCAAGATTCTGAAACGTCTCAATGTGGTCAAATCCCGTAGCTCCGTGCCAGGAGCTATAAGCTCAGTAACAGGGTTGTAGGCGGCTGTCCCCAAATTTAAGGAAATTACAAAATAGCTGCAGTTCCAGCTGCTCCCAAAGTATCTGGGAAACACTGCAATCCTATGGAATGACATTCCACGTGACGATGGTGGTCGGGAGTTCTTATCACCTGGCATTTCATGCAGATTAACCCTTAAGATTCCTGACACACAGCCCCACTTGTAGGTCGCTGCCCTCATGTCCTTCAAGCGCTTCAGCCTTTCCCGGGCATTCACACCAGGCGGTAACTCTCTCTGTTGCTGGGAGAGTCAATGTGACATTTTTAATATATTCGGAGCTTACAATCCTGAAAGAGGCTTTTCATTTTTGAAATAAAAGAAGAATGTTTGGGGAAATGCTTTTTTTTTTGTGCTAAAGAACTGCACACTTCTGGCAGGAATAGAAAGGAGCTGGCACAAGAGAAATGCAGACATACCAAGTGCAAAGAGATCTTGGGATTGTTCACCTCAAACTTATTAGCATTAATCAGCACAAAAATAAGTTTTCTCTGGCTGCCCTTGACTCTGTGGATGTTATAAAGCCTACGTATATTTTCTGACAAATGTTGAGCCAAGCATGTTAGCAAATACAGAGAAAGGCAAGGTCCTAAGCCCAGGAAGCCTGAGCAGGAAGTGGTTGGTTGACCCTCAGGCTCAGCCAGTTGCCCTCTCCTGCCCTGGGCCCGGCCACCTCCCACCAGACCAGGTGGCTCCAAGCCCTGTCCAACCAGGGCTGTGGAGGGATGGGGCAGCCACAGCTTGATTTTGGGAGCTTCTTTCCTTCAGGTTTTCTATAAGCAGATGTGATTTACCTAGAATTGGCAGTGGACGCCAAGTTATGAGGTAAATTCATGTTTTAATGGAAATTTTGCTGTTGATTTCCATTGGGCCGTCAGTTCACTGCTGGCTCCTAATGAGTGTACAACTGCTCTAATCCATCATCAGACATATTTTTTTTTCTAATTAACAGATGAAAGGAATTTGTGTAACTACCTTTTCCTTGTATAGTACAGCTTAATTCGTGGTACTTCCCCTCTGAGCACAGCTTGAATGTCTCCTGAGCTTTCCTGGAGGCTTGTCCAATAGCGGAGGCTTCATTTTTGTAGTCACAATGAAAATGAAAGCTGCAATGTAAGGCTCGTGTTCAATTTACAGGAAGAGATGAGACAGAGCAGTAGAGCATAAATTACAGAACAAAAGGTTAAAATGGATGGTTAAAAGCATAGTGGTTTTTGTTGTGAGGTTTGAGCGCCCAGTGAAAACGTGGAAGAGGTTAAAGTTGAATAGTCTGGGACACTGGGTGGGATATATTGTAAAGGAGATATGATTATGTTAGAAATATTGTCTATTGAAAGTTGTGAAGGGAACAGATTCTTTTGTTATGACTGTAACTGTAATGCATTAAATGCTTAGAGCTCCAACCTCTTTCTAAAGGACATTTTGTGTTAGAGTAGCGCAGAGTTGAATTATTAGAATGGAGAAAAGAGAAAAAAAAAACACTTGCAGAAAGTAGTTTACAGGTTTTAGGGAGTGGGGTTTGGTTTTCAGTTTAAAAAACCAAGCTGAGAGGTAAGTGCAGATAAAGAGAAGCACTCGGAACACTTAATCCATATGCATCTCCCTCACGCTTGCCGTCCGCATTGATTTGTTTCGGGGAACGCCACTGATTGGCACTTCGGGGCCATAGTCTGGATCCCAGGGAAGAATCCAATTCAAGGTGTGCTGGGTTGAGCGTGCAGTCTCTTGCTTTCTTCAACCATATCCCTAACTTGGTTGTCCTCTAAACAGAAGAAAAGGGTTGCCTGCTGCTTAAGCGGATTCAGCCCTTCAGCTATGCCTGGGCTGATGTAGGTGTATCAAACTTGTAGTGATTTGCATATACTCCTAATTATCTCCTCATCACTGAACTTTATTATGTATAATGAAAGCCTTGTGGTTTTTTATGTTTGAATGCTTGAGGAGCTAAAATCAAGGTAATTCACCCATTTTTATTTTTTTTTAAACTATAAATATATATATTCCGATGTCTAAGAGTATCTTATCCATGAAATAATGAATCTGAAACAGAATGCAATTTTTAGAGTATTTCAAGTATTTCAATTTCTTGATTTTGAGAACATAAGATGAAATATGCATGTTTTCTCATATCGTAGAATATTAAAATAAGAGAAGTAGTTTTGAAATCTAAATGTAGGGTGAAATGGGTAACATCTGTGAAAGGGTTTTTGTCCAGAATAGTGATCAGGTGAGACCTGGTGCTTCAGGGAAAGTGGGACCCACAGCCTTCCTGAATCCAAAGAAATCTTTTGGATGATCTTGAAGTAAACATGGGGGGATTGTTGGGGGTTTTGTGGTTTTGTTGTTTTGTTGGTTTTTTTTTTTTCCATTTAAGTAAAAATAATTTCCTGCTTCTAATTTTTGATTTTTATAGGTTAGGAGTATAGAAAATGGATACAGAAGGGCTGAAGTCTTTAAATAAGGTATTTTTCACCTGAACTGTACTATTGGCGAGTCCAAGGGACTGACATATTGTCTCCTGAAAGAAGAAAACAAAAAAAAGTCAAGTCCCCACTTCTTACTTATTACAATGGGAATCAATAAGTTTGGCTTATGAAATGTTTTCGAGGATAAAGCAAAATGTCTCAGAAGCAGAATTGTTTTTGGGTACATCATCATCTACGACTCACCCAAGCGTACGAGATCAATAGTGCCGTGTCTCATTAGGTAATCATGAAGCTGGAGGAATATATTAAAGGAGGACACCAGAAAATGAGCATTTTAGGGAACTTACTACTCTTGGAGTAAGCAAAAAAAAAAAAGCAAAAGTAATTATTGTAAACCATAAAAACCCATTATCAATCAATATATGGATATTTCTATGAATAGAAACTCTGAGTAGATTGGACTTTTCCTGCATAGTTTCTCTGAGCGTATGTAGGTGTTTTGAATAGATCCTTGTGTCTGTGTGTCAGGTCATTCTTTATGATAACAGTTAGCTTTATTTTCTGACTGTGACAAGACTGAAAGCTGTGGCTGGTCTTGCAACACCATAAAAACTTGTGTAGCTTTGAAACAGCACTGCGTGGAGCTGAAATGTGGCCATTCATTCCGCTTTGGGCATTCCCGTGTCACTTACATGTGCTCCTCACACATGGATAATACTTTTTAAATGGAAATAAACCCATTTGTAAAAGTTTTTTAGTGAGGAGCAGCAACATAAGGTGAAATAAGTGATCTTTGTAGACCTGTTTTGAAAGAGTTACTTTTTTTTTTTTTTAATTGCCCTAAAATATTTTTATTCCAGAATTGAATTCTGGGTGTAATTACTTGTGAGCTCAAAAAGTGCCTGTGAATTTGGCAAGTTAGTTGATAGAAATCACACAGTTCAAATTTTCTTGGGAGTTTTTTTTGTATGTGATGCCTTGATCTGTGCGCCGTGTGAAGGTCTGGGGGATGCAACTGTCTGTTCTGGTGCCCCTCAGCTCCAAATTAAAATGGATCTATGTCAGAAATTGAGGTGAAAAGCAGAAAAAGTTGCTTAAAATGGATGTTGGTGTTGGACTGATGGATGGCCCCGGTTCTCCTGACAGTGTGCAGTGCTGGTCTTAAGGGCTTGCCAAAGAAAGTGTTCAGAACAGACCAAGACATGGCCCAGTGCAAGCAACTGGATGGCTTCCATTCTCCAGACCAGTCTGGGCCGGCTTGTCTTGGGGGGGTTGGGTTTGGTTGTTATGGGCTTTTTTTGCCTGCTGTCTGCACAGGCCTTGTTCCATGATGCTCGATTGTAGTATTGCTTCATGACAAGAGCATCCTAAACACAGGACCCAAAGCCCCCCCATTATTTTCACAAAACCCGTCTTAATCCCTTTATCTGTTCAAATTCAGCTAAATTCCCTGCATTTTCCAGTGTTGTCTCCCAGAACTCCTGCTCTGGGAGAGCTCATGGAGCGGTGCAGCAGCTCAGGTTAGAGACCCTTGCAAGGAAATGAATGTGTCCCAATATGGATTTGTTTTCTGTGCCCGGCTCACAGTGGTGAGTGCTGTCCCTGGAATAAATGAGAATGGGAGTTTGGAGACAGAAAATAGATTTCAGTCCTTTCTGTCTGCTCTGAAGCTGTTAATGGTTTAATTTAATGATTGTTTTATATTTCCACAATGAAAAATACTTTTGTAAAGCTCATCAGTTCTGAACTGCTCTATTTCCCACTCTCTTGCCATTTCCTGATTCTGGGTGGTGGTGTCTTTGGGAAATAGCTGAGCCAAAGCTGGCTTGGGACAGAACATAAACCATTTGAGAATATCCGGTTAGAATAAAGGGTCATTTAAAAGGTCGTTTTATTTCTTAAGGTACAAGCTGGTGAAGAATAAGTGGGGGATATCTCATAAATATCGTATGCATGGATATGCTCATATGTGTTTTTCTGTTTATATCTAAATTTAGACTTGCATCTCAGAAACTCCACGGGTTTTTTTTCAAAGACTCAGAAAACATTCTAAAGTCTTATTATATTTCTTTTATAATTTAAGCCTTCGTTTGCAAAATGGAGTAGAGAAACAAACAGAGCAGCCTTAAACAGTCAGGGCAGCACAATGGGCACAAGCAAGGGAGCAACTTCAGTTGGGATATAAACATATTAGTTCAGGGACTGCTGCTTCCAAAGTAAGTATTAAGTTGTCAGAAGTGGAGGTATATATGAAGTGGCATCATTATTAGGATTTGGTTACTGGTTTAGGTCCGTAAATCCATCTGTTGTAATTTTATAAAACAGAAGCACATGATTAATAAAAGTTTTCAGTTCAGCAGAGCGATGCGCAAAGTAAACATTCTCATCTTAGGCCTGATTTGAAACAGGGAATAGGTTTGAGTTGCAGTGAAATGATTTTTTTAATGGAATGTTTTATTTTCATATTTTGGTAATGCTCCTTTCATTTCCTAGCCTGAGGCTGATACACTCGCTTTATCCTCTAAAAGGCTGAATAAACGGAGCTTGCTCGGCCACGTGGGAAACTTAAGTCTAGAGGAAGATTCAGGGTTTGCGATTTATGTCTCAGGAAAGAGTGAAAAGGTTGTGGAGATCCTGTGTGCCAGCTTATGGGTCACGGAGCTCCTAACGACCTGCTCAAAGAGCAGCACCGAAGCAGCGATGAAGGCAGAGCCATTCTCTGGCCGTGCCAGAGGGAGAACGAGCACCCAGATGGCATCTCACGCTTCTAAGAACAGCATGACCTTCTCTGTTTGAGGAGGTCACCGGTGGAGACTCTGGTCCCCATTTCAGAAACACATTAGAATTTGCAAAAAGGGGAAAAAAAGGGAGAGGGAGATGGGTGGGGGGAAAAAAAAAAGGAAGGCAGCAGAGGAAAGCAAAAGAGAATAATGTTAATTTGCAAATGAATCACTAAGTGATATATTTTACTGTCTCTTCTTAGTGATATACTAAGTGATATACTTCTTTACTGTCTCTTCCTTGACATTTTCAGGGAGTTGAAAGAACAGGCTAAACATATTCTTTCCACCTAATTAGGATTTCCTGGTTGGCTCCAAGTGGCGCACCGGGGGCAGTGAGAGAGGACTGGGTCTGCTTCATGCAAAGGCAATAAAGCTTACCCTTTCTTATTAATACAGCCACAGTCTGGGGTTTTATAGATTTTATTATCGAGTCATGGTTTATCATGGTTTTCATCCAAAAATCCAATGCTTTTGCCTAAGTAGAAACAATTAAAAAAAAAAATATATATATTCTTGGCTAAAGAAGTTCTTTAAACTTGATGTCATAGAATCACAAAATGGTTAGAGTTGGAAGGGAACTTGAAGATCAAGTTCCAACCCCCCTGCCCTGGGCAGGGACACTTCCCACAGGCCAGGTTGCTCAAAGCCCTGTCCAGCCTCCAGGAGATGTGTGGTCTTCAGTGTGCTGGAAACTTCTGGAGACTTTTGTGGTTCCCAGCAACGGGCACAAACTGAAATACAGGAAATTCCATCTCAACACGAGGAAAGACTTCTTTACTTCGAGGGTGCCAGAGTCCTGGAACAGGTTGCCCAGGAGTCTCCTTTGAAGTCTCCTCTGGAGATGTTAAAAAACCCTCGTGGATGCCTTCCTATCCAACCTATTCTAGATGAAACTGCTTTGGAGTAAGTGATCTCTGAAGGTCCCTTCTGACCCCTACAATTCTGTGATTCTGTAGTTTGTGCCAATGCACCAGGGCTAAATAACTGAAGAACATGTAGAATCAGCCAGAGAGGGCATTGAGTAGGTGGGGACAAAGGGACGTGTGTCTCTGGGAAATGGCAGGAGTTCAGCTGCTGATCTGGTTGAATATTTGGGATAGAGGTCCTGGCTCCCACCTTGGGTCCCTGGGTCTCACTGTCCTGATGGGTGCTATCTGTCATAGGGATGGGTGGCCCTGGGCACCAGGCTCCCCTGGCAGAACCACCTCGGGATTCTTGCAGAGCCTGTATTTATACTGGAGCGTTGATGCTGATGACAAGAGTGAGCGATGGTGCTGTTTAGTTTTCAGAGTTCGTGAATCAACAATTGGGGTTGTAGCACAGGCTGAAAAAAGCTCTAAGTAAGGTGGACTGATCTCAGACTCTGAAGACTATTTTTATTTTCCCCAGATCCACAAAACTAGTAGCTCTTACTTAAGAGCCCAGCAGATAAAGCCATTCTGAAAAACAAATAGACCTTGGGCTCATCTGTGTGTCTGAAAGCACATTACTAAATGCCAAAGAAAGGAAATTTTACAAGCGGGATTAACTTCCTTTTGAAAACCAGCAATAGCCCTTAGAAATCCCTGTGACCATGTTAGTAATTGTCCTAAGAAACAAATTAATTTTAAGTTCTCTGCCTTTTATCAGCATTTTGTTTCTCTGGCCCTTAGAATGGCTCAGGTCATTAAGGCCTGTCGTTGTGAGTAATCAATAGAGAACACTAATCTGTTACGGAATGCTTGTGCTATAAAATCCAGTAAAGTGATCTGTATGAGTCTTTACTTATCTAGTGCTGGGAATGTGATTTATGCTGTAAAGAAAACATTTATAAGGAGTGCACTAGAAGAGGAAATTAATACTATAAACCTGTCATGAGGTATTTTAGTCAGAGATGGAACCAAGGCAAAGCTGAGCTCTTTGTGATGGCAAAATGAAGTTTTGGGGAAGTTGTAGCTGTGAAACCTTGGACCTAACCTTCAACCTCCCAAGGGTGTGAAAAAATCCAGAACTTGGCTTGCTGTTTGCTGTAAAACCGTAATTGGTCTTGAGGCTGCAGACGTGTATGGAGAAAAGAATGTGGCTTGTTGGTTTTTTTCTTTTGTGATCTTGAGTGCATCTTCACAGTTAGTGCTACAGAAATTACTGACTTCAGGAAAATTTAATTTGTCTTCATTTGCCCTTTGTCCCCATCCATCTTTAGGGTGACCAGTCACTTTTCACTGCTTAAGCAGCCTGGTTTAAAATCCACTTAGTTGTATGCTGGTTTTTAGGGCTACACTCCTTTCTAATAAATCTGTATTAATCTGTATTATTTGTTGGAGAGCTTGCTCAGCTATTTAATCCAGTAGTGTCTGCCTGGTTGTACTTGTTTGCAGATGCATTAGGAAGGGTGTTGGTAAGCCTGCCTGTTTCAAATGCAGAACGATGTACCTGGAGGCGTCATGAGAGTCAGCTGTGGGCTGTGTGGACAGAATATACTACAAATACTACCTGTCTGTATGTTATTGTAATTATTTTTTTTTATGCTTAAATTCTCTAAGGCTTCAAAAATCATACCAATTTCCAACATAGTATTGGTGTATATTTCAGAAAACTTATCCAAGGTCCTTGATTGTTCAGTGGGCTGTTCCTTTGTAAAGAGAGGTGACTGAGTTCGGGGCATGTCTGAAATCTAGGGAAGGCTTGGAAAGTCACATTTATGCAAGGATTATGAGCTGTTGGGAGGGAAGGGAACCGAGTGTCATTCCTATTGAATGAGCACCTTGGCCTTAAAAATATTGTAATACCCCTTCAGGATGAAATCCTTAATCTAGTAGATCTATTGCAGTTTGGTTTGGGTTTTTTGCTTGTTTGGTTTGCTTTTTGTTTTGTTTTGTTTTGTTTTTTTTCTACCAAATAAGAATTGGAATAATTGTGTAACTTCTTCCATTTTGCCATCCTAGAGTTGACGTACCAAGATACAGAAAAATTTGAAGACTGTACCCTCCCTCCCCTGACAAAGCTTAGAAACTGCCATCTGGAGGCTGTGCTATTTCTTAATACTAAATAAATTAAAAGCTAATTAATTCCTTTATGTCAGGTTTTTCCTCATTAGGGTAATAATAACCTTTCAAAGTTTGTCATTCACCAGTCAGCAATGTACCAGATGCTTGATGTCACATGATAAAAAGTATTTTCAGTTCCCCATGCTATGGAGTGCCTTATTGCTACTTAGCATAACATTTTTTCCCTCAGTGATGCCTCGCTGACATATGCCACCAGATACATTAATTGTTTGCTAATACATCCTCGACCACATGACTGCATACTTTTGCCGGCAATATCACTCTCACAAAAATATTTCTTCTTGCCCTCATTCTCCATGAGCTGTATTTGTGCCTAAATCCTACTGGTGCCTTTTGGAGGGAGGTGCCTTGGGCCTGGTGACACTTTGAGGATGTTCATGTGGCTGGACTTGCTTTGTCCAGCCATGTAGTTATACTCAAATAGATTTTAAGATTTTGAGAAAAGATAATTCTTATTTTCTCTAGATGTCTCCTCTTTCAGTTTAAAACCATCCCCCCTTGTCCTATGTCTCCCCTCTCCGATGATAAAAAGTATTTTATATGTTTTATATATATATATAAAATTCCTGAGTCCTTCCCCAGCTTTCCTGGAGCCCCGTTAGGGACTGGAGGGGGCTCTGAGGTCTCCCTGGAGCCTTCTCTTCACTGAATCTACTAAGAAAGTTCCCATTAAATATATTGCTTATGTTATTTTCTGATGTTGCAATTAGGGGGTTATATTTAATTGCTCTGTCTTTATTCTCTTCTAGCCCATTCAGCTCCTTTATTTTCTGTTCTTCCCTTCTGTGCAAGGTCATTCAGGCACTTACTGCTGTAACTCAACCATTTTGTGTTTGGATTCCTCATAGTGGGGTTGGGAATACACCGTTACGGTTGCTGTCCTGTGGGATAAGGTCTCCTGATCTTGGGTCATGGTTTGGTCTGATGTAGAATAAGTTGTGAGCAGAAACCGTTGCCTTCATGCTGTTTTCCTTGATCCTACTTTGCTGAGCGATCCGAGATCAACACCCTGGAACCTCCTGAGAGCAACTCACCATCGTGCATCCGTAACCCTGTCTGGGAGAATTAAAACTGGTAGGGGAATGGCTTTTTTTGCCATAAAAGCACTGCATTAACTGAGAGTTTCCACTGTGGGTATCACTAGCAGATTAAATTTTTATGGTCCTTCCTTTTTTTTAATTTTTTTTTAATTTTGGTTGTTTAAAGAATAAAACAAAAAGAACTTTCATGAAGGTAATTTTTTCAGGTGGTTCTGGTTGATGATAACTGCTAAATACAACACAGTCTGTCATACATTTCAGTCTTTAGTTTTAACATTTTTTATCAGACCCCCCCAACAATTTTAGCAAAGTGTTCAGAAATGAGGTAAAGCTATAGGTAAATCTGTAGGTGTCAAAATGGTTAACAGCAAAATGTTTGTTTGCAAGAATAATCATTTAAATATACATATATAATAAAAATCTCTGGTTTCCACTCCCAGCTTTGGGAATAAAGTGTGATCTTTCCAGCTTTCGGCCTTTTAGTCTCTGTCCTGCTGAGAGGAGTCTGTTTTAAGTCTTCAGGCACTGAAGTTAGTCTGCAGCGCAGCAAAACTCCACCAGCACAGCATATTGCTGTTGCTCTTCTCTCTTCTCTCCTTCCCCTCCCACCCTCTTTCCCCAGCATTTTTTTTTGTGGGGGGAAGCTTTGGCTCTGCAAAAGGAGCTGAAATCCCTTTGGATTGTGGCACTTTGTGCATAGCTGCAAAGAAACAAATGCTGCAGCTCGAGGGAGCTGCTGGAGTGAAAGTTCCCTCTGAAGCCTTATCTGTAGCACAGGCATTTTGTCACACCCTTCCCAACGGTCATCTTCCCTCTTCTTGACATATGTCCCTTCTATACGCAGCAGGGGCCAGATGCACCTGATGTAGCTGCATTGGCATTGTGAAACATTTAAAAAAAATCAGATGGTTTGTCAATAAAAAGGTGAGAAGACTGACTTGTTTAGTGTTTCAGGCTGGCAGGTAGATAGTGGTAATTTTTTCGTAGTAAAAGTGAATGGACTTCATTGCACATATCTGTCTTCTGAGCGCAGGGGTTACTACAGTTTGCAAGCTCCCGCAGGCCAGAGAAGCAGTTTTGACACAGCTATGTTGTGCTGTGTCTGGGATAAGTTCTTAAGGAGGAATCCTTGGCCATCGGTGAATTCCGTGTCTCCTCAGACAATTCCTGGGTGTGTGCTAGTGGTTAATGGAGCCAGGTCTGAAACACAGCATGGACATGTGTGGTCCCGGTGGACTTTACTTACTGGCACATGGATGTTTTGATTAGGTGTGAAGTGGCCAATTTGTATAGAATTGTTTTGGTTGGAAGGGACCTTTCAGATCATCTAGTCCAGCCATTGACCTAACACTGACAAAAAAAAAAACCTAAAAACCCACAGAACTAAAATTTTAGTTCATTTGGTCACATATCCCTTGGATGAGAGGAATGGTAGAGGGTTTAGGACAAGAATAAAGTCTCTTGTTAGAAAAGGAGAGGGTATAATGACTGAAAGTTGGTTCCCAAGGATAGAAGTGCTGAGAAGAAATTTTAGTTGACATCTCCATCAATGGCCATGAGAAGGGATGGGTACCATCTGTGTGAAATCTTCACTTCCAAAGTATTAAGTTCTTTCAGGTAGTTAGGAGGTGAGGGAACTCCAGGCAGACCTTGTAAAGGTCGCAGGGTCAACTGGCCAAAAGCGTCGCAAGGAAGCTTTAGTGTAGATGAGTTCACCCTATGAAAGAAATAATCCAAACCAGGGTAACATAGGGCTGAATTAGAAACTGACAGTTACAGCTCAGGAGGGTGATGCTGGAGCCATTGGCAGTTTCCTTAAATCCTTGATTGATTGCGCAGCAGAAGCCAAAAAAAGGCCAGCAAGATGTCAAGCATCTTAAGAAAGGGCCCTGTAAGAGCAAGAGAGAAGGCATTCTTTTTCTAGCATGTAAGACATGTGCGTTCTCATTCTGAGTGTCATGTGTGGTTCTGATCTCCACTCCTCCAGAAGGGTATAGTGGAGTTAGAGAAGAATAGTGAGGGATAGAATGCTTTCACTATACAAAGAGATGCTGGAAAGGCTGGGGCTTCTCAGTTTTGAGGGAAAAAGGCTGAGGGGGG
>VZTM01040729.1:0-19588 GCA_013400555.1 Jacana jacana | reverse complement strand
GGGGGGGGGGGAGACTATGCCTGAACTTTGCAAAGTCAAAAAAGGCTTGGTTAAGGTGAATAAGGAGCAGCTTCCAGCATAAGAGGTCTGGGAGTACTTGGTGAAGCCAAAGGAGGGAGATGATGATCTCCAAAGGTCCCTTCCAGTGCCTACCACCCAGTGATTAGCAGTAACATCAGTTTCAGGAAGATGTTAGGCAAACTCACGGACAAGATTAAAACTGTAGATACAGTCAGGAATGAGCAGAAACATTCCCGCAGCACACCTTCATCCAGAGCTTGTGGTGCTGGGGGAGTGTGACCCAGCGACAGCCAAGTTTCTTCTACTTTCTGTATCTATTGTGAAGTTCAATAGTGATGGCATTCAGTTATCTAAACTAGCGACCTTACTGCAGGGTTAACTGTTTAGACTCTCAGTTTTATATAATATTGTATCATTTTAAATATGCTTGTTCATGGCTGAAAATAAGACACTTGTCTGGAAAACATACGGGATGTTGTGACAAATTTGCACTTAAAGTGTGCCATGGGTGGATAGGATTTTCTGGAAGCAGATCACTTCCAACTTTTTTTTTTTTTTTTGACAAATAAAATGCCTTTCAATCATCATGTTAGTTACACAACGATGAATAAAGGAACCTCCTATAAAGAAATAAATACAAACCATAATTGGTAGGAATATCATAGCAGACTCCTCGACTTCTCTCTGTGTGCAGAAAACAAAGCCCAAAATGGAATTCTGTAGGATGGGAGAAGTTTCAAATCACAGGGCTTAAATGCTAAGAGGGAAGCTGTCAAAATATTATCGTTAGCTCCTGAGCCAGCCTTAATTTTGTTTCGTGCTTTTATTGTTTTGGGTTTGCAGGTTAGAATGAGTAGTTGGTGCCATTTGGAGGCATAAATGAATCTAGGTTTTCTGCTGGGCTTCTTTAAGTCTCCTTGAGTTGAAAACGTCCATGGGTCAGAAGTCTTCCAGGCTGGACTAGTTGGGCTGTGCGATGAACCAAGGTCACGCCGGGGTACGCTGGGAGGATCTGGCAGCTGAAGGGAGTTTTCTTAATGCTACTTCCACTTCCTGCTCACAGCAAAAATTCATTGTGTTTTCTGCTATGCAGCTGGGTACCACGGGAGCCTCCGGTGAGATGGACCCAACAGCAGCCCTGATTAAAGGCCCGTTTTGGCCTTGTCTACTCTGGCATGTTCTCACTTGTTATTAGCCATGACTGGAGCTGCCTTGGTGTTAACAATCGCTACGGTCTGCGCCAGCTGGAGGGATTTCACTGCCCTGGCATCAAACTCCTCTTTGAGCGGGGCTTTTAACATGGTGCAGGCCAGCAGTGGCTCTGGTTTGTGCCGCCGTTCCCATTGTTGCTAACAGCAGTGGAACTGCACTCGTAGATAATAAGAAGCAGGAGAATCTGCAAAAAATAAACCACCCAAACCCAAAACCCCAAAAATTTCTTGGGCTGTGCAGCGCTGGCTCTTTTTTATGATTTTTTTTTTTTCCCTTTGAGAAAGTAGGCTCAGCACAAAGGACTAGATTTTCAATTGGTTTAGATGACTGTAGTTCTACGGAAGTCAACCAAGCTAAGCTGATTTACGCTGGCGCAGAGTCTGTCCAGAGGCTCTCTTCTCTCGACTGATGGCATTTTAAAGCAGTGACATTTAAAATGAATCACTGCCGCTGGGATGGCATCGCTCTCCATCAAGTCAATAGTACAACGGCTTCTCCTGGAAGGCCAGATTCTGATAAACCTCTTCCCATTGAATTTTATATTATCTGGTGAAGAGGGTTTTTTCCAATACAAAGTCAGTTTCTCATCAAGTACTTATGCCAGTAGCCATAGATAATAAATAAAAACAAAAAGTTTGACCTTTTATGAGAACAGCTATAAACTTTTGCAACAAAAATATTGATTTTAGTGTATTTGACCAAAAAGGGTTTCAAAGTCCCCTCTTGGTGAGAGAGAGAAGGCCAGAAGCTGAGACACAAACATTCGTAGTCCAAACCTGTGTACTTCAAGCATTTTAAATTACTGTAGTTTAAAGACATCTTTCCAAATACGGTTTTGAAACAAAAGATCAGCTGAGTGTGACCTAATTAATGTGGTTTTTAAGACATTCCAGAATGGTGATGTTGTGGATTATAAAATGTGAGCAGTCACTGAATAGCCTGGCAGTGGGGAGAACAAACAAAACTGATCTGGGGCCTGCTGGTGGTGGAGAAAGATGAGTCTTTTACAGAACTGTAAGTGAAATCCAATGATACCACAAGCGTACTGATTTACACTGTCCTGAGCAGTATTAGTAAAAAACCCACCTTGCTATTACTAGAGTTGCAGTTCTGTGCAGCACAAGACTGACACTTTACAACAATATCAGCTGGATATACCTGAGCCTCCACGTCATTTCCTATAAAATAAAGTTTTAGAGCTGTGGCTAAAGATGGGGTTTGTTTTACCCCTATCCCACACTCTTTTTTTTTTTTCTTTTCATTTTAGTTCACGCTAACTAGTCTGCCCAGTACATATCAGTAGTTTCTCTGGCCTTTTAGCTTACAAGATATCTTTATCTGTGACGGTTTTGCATGGGTGATTCTGTGTATGTAATCAAATAATTATCTCTTATATCTTCAGTAGATAAGGCAAGGAAAAATTAAATGATAATGAAACAGTAGCAGTTCTTCTCAAGATCAAAGTGTGATGATAACTACAAATTCTAATATGCAAAATTATGCACTGTTGCATAAACAGTATGGATTTCATGTGGTCCAGTTGAGTATTAGGTATATGTCTTCTTTTTGATTTAGTTCAGGTATAAAATGCCCAGAACTTTGCCTAAAGCAAGTGGAGAAAGTACATAGAAATATAAGGCTAATCCAGAGCAGCACTTATGCATATACCTTTGTATTTTGATTTATTGCAATAACAACTAACAGATGATGCACTGATATTTTGATTGCCTAAAGTCTAGTAATACTAGGAGAGAGAAGGCTTGTGCAGTAATCATTGTGGGAGGAAAACGGGTGCTTGAGAGAGAAAACGCCTGTGTTGGGATGCAGTTGGTTCTCTGGGCAAATGACTGAGAAAATCACTGCAGCCTCAGTTGGAAATTCAGTTTGAAACCAACTGTGTTTGTCGGAGGGTGATGATCCACTTTGGGTATCGTGCCTGCATGCACGTAGTGTTCCTCTACACGAGATCCCCATATTAAAACAAAGATATCTCCAGGACATCAAATTGTCAATAATTCTTGTCATCTTTACATATTTCTGAATTTCAGTTATGATGAGCGTAGCGTTTGGCCTCAGTTCCTTTCTTCCAGAGGAAGCCATTCAAATTCAGGTCAGGTACCAGAGATAGAGAAGCTTTTTTATTCCAGTCCAAAGTGTCTGTGAACATTATTAAACCCGATAAAGTCTTTGGCTTGCCTTTTAAGGGAAATTGAGCCTAACCTGGGGTGTGATTAATCATCAGCCCAGCACTGACATCACATATGGCTGAGTTTCATGTGGTATCTTGGAGGCTGATCCCAATGTTCCTCCCATGTCCAAAAGATAACTTAATGTTTTCTGGATGCCTATCTGAAAGATATAAGGAGACTCCTGACCAAGAAAGTGTACAGGGGAAAAGGGCCTTTTTTTATTTTTTCCTTTCTGGGGGGACTGCAGTAGTTTTAAGTCTTGTCAAATGCATTCTTAGAGACTTTGACAGATCTACAAAGGGAGACAAGATTGCTGTGTGAAAGAAGGAATGGAGGTCTGAGACACTATGTGTTTCCACCGCCTTAGAGGGTCCTTTCCAGAGCATGTGTGCAAAACAGACTCACTTGAAATTCCGCAGGAGAGGTATTGTTCCCTGCGTTGCCTAGTGATGCTTCTCTGATGAATGTGTGAAATTCAAAATCGAGCACGTTTTTCATATCAGAAAATGAGGATCTTGATGAAGATCCTGTTTTTCCTGATATATGGATTGTGTACAGTAACAGCCGTGACATTGTTACATGAGATATGCTCACATTTCGTCTGCGATACAAACCTACCAGTAAAGGAGCTGGACAGTTTAGTAGACCATTGCAAGATTTGTTGGTGACTTATGCAAAGCATCATAGAGATGCCGAATACAGAGCAGGGATTTTCTTGCAGAAGTTTAGCCCAAGTGTATAAGACATGGCCCTTGCTGTTCAAGAACTACTGGGCATGGACTGATTTGCTTCTTTAACCTTTTGTTTGGTAGCTCTGGAAGGCGGCAGCATTTGCACAGTAGACTGGAATACTGTTCAATAAAATATTCTCTCAGAAGCACGTACTCTGAGGCAGTTATTGTACAAACTGATTGTATCTTAATGCCAGGGCACTTCATCTCGCCCCTTTCTCTTTCTGTCTGAAGGTATTCTCTTTTGTAAAACTAAAGATGAAATTAAGATCCTGATAACCTTTTGGACGAATGAGGACAAGGTCTCCTTTCTGAAAGATGGTGTCACAGGAAAATCTTTAAGGGAGCAATTCTTCTTTGATTGAATGAGCGGATTTACAGCTGTCACTGAGTCTTCTCTGTTGTGAAGTTTTGCCCTTTCTACAAAAAAAATACTTAAATCTATTATGAATTTAGATAACCCACTAGAATGGTATATTTTGCAACTCGTGTATCTTTCTACTGTCCCAAATAAGAGTGTGCAAAAATATGCAATGGTCTTAACTGAATAGAATGGACTGCTTTGCCTTAACAATGGTCTTGGAGCTCTTAAAAGCAGCCATTGCAAGGTGTGCCTGCGTTGGTATTGTAGCTCACACCACAAGTGTGGTTTTTTGAAGGAATCCCCCTGAGAGTCGTTTCTGGTTTGTAGAGTAGAGCGGTTTAAGTGTCAGAGCTGGATCCTCAGCACCAACTGATGTATTTCCTGGAGACATCTGCTCCCCTTGAGTCACCAAATCCTACATGGGCTTTTGAGTTGGCTTCAGCTGCTCATGCCTCGAAATTGTAGGAAAACGTAGGAGCTTCTTGCAATGCAGTTTCCTTTAGCTGTAAACTCATCCGAAGAAAAATAGTTAGCAGTGTTAAGTAGGAGCACAGGTCAGTTCAGAAACAAGCTTTAACTTTTTTTCCTTAGGTATTCAGAGCCTGGAAAATCTTTGACATTGCTGTCTATTGCTTGAAGCATCATGTTCTTTGATCTTTATGTTGTCTCATCTTTATCCTCTCTGTTACAATTTCTCCTGCTTTTATAGCTCCTGTATTTTCCCTTATGTTAAGTTTTGTAGCATTATAAAATGTCTTCAAGAATTACTTTATTGTTTCAAGCCCTCAAGACATTTGTCTTTATTCCACAATCTGTTATTACCTTTGGTATTATCCTACCTCCCTTCCTGTCTCTGCTGCAATCTCTGTCGTTCTTCTCTGTATTTCAACAATGTGGCTCCTCTCTCACCCACGCTGACAAATCAATTTTTAGTCCTGTCCTGTTTATTTTTTCTTATTCATTACTTTCTTGCCCTCTTTGTCCTAGTGTTTTCAGACTAAAACGTGGTAAACCAGAGCCAGCTTCCCTGGAAAGAAATCTAGTTGTTGTTCCTACCTGGGATGGGCTACCGTACCGGTACCTGAAACAACTTGTTTAGAATTTTCATAGGTTTTTCTCCACTGCCCCACAGTATGTGATATGATCATTAAATGAGGTCAACATTTGGCCTCTTTTCAAAGGGTTGGATTAGCTGGGAGTGGAGAACGTACAAAGCAATCGGAACATTGAATTAATGAGCCCAAATTGAAACCAACAACGTGCTTTTGTCAGAGAAGGGCTGAGTATGGCGCCTGAGTGTTTTTCACGCAGCATCAGACCAGGAGTCGCTAAATTATTCAGATTTTAGCAAGGTGTGTTGTGGGCCAAGGTGTATTTGGCGACGAAGGAAATGAAGGCGGCCTGTGTCTGCGTCAGAGGGGTGGTGGGAGCTCTCTGTGCTTGTGTGGAGAGGAGGAGGCTCGGTTTCACCAGACAAAGAGGCTCTGAAGGAATATTGCTCCAGTCGGCTAATAACAGAATGCAGTCCTGCTTGTGCTGCTGCAAACAGTAATCAGTTTTACTTGTTTGTGGATAGCAGATTTGTTTCAAGACCTGTCAGTAATACTCAAAATATTGGTTAACATCTGGGTACAGTGAACCAGAGCCCGGATTTATTCTAGAGAAGAATTAATAGACTCCTAGATTTTAAGAGTTCAATATATTATTTTTTTTCTCGGCCTATCCCCTTTCAAACGTGTCCGACATCAGCATGTTGTGAATGCACTGAGTGGATTTAAATTTTTATTTAGCTGGATCTTCTGGTTTGCTCAGGGGATTCTACAATGAAATATGGCAAATTTTTTCCATTAGTATTTTGCAGATTGAAACACAGATGCTAGCTGTGTACTCTGATCTAAATCTCTCTCAGATGGTCTAATCTGGCTCTAGACTTCACACAGACTTTCAAAAAACCCTTTAGCACTTATGTTCTGATGGGGCAGCTTTAAGATTTGTTAAATAGGTTACAAAGCTCATGTTCCCACTTCACACTTTTTTTTTTTCCCGGATTAAACCAGTAACCACTGGGGGGGAAGCCACAGTTTGCATGCTGAAGAGGGAGCGAGGGAGGAAAGTTTGAGACAGTCGTAGCCAACGTGGTGGAAAAATCACAGCTATATCCTTACCTTGGTCCTCGAACTAGCTCAGCAAATAGCACTGCAGGTTTTTCTGCACCACTGACACTGCTACTGTTTCTTGACAAATCCCTTTATAGTCTGTATGGAAAACAGATTCATAAATACGGCTCCGTTATGGGGCATCCAATACGTTTCTTATAAGTCACGCTAAGTTATTAAAAAGCGTTCAGGAGGTGTATACCGAGAATATGATCAGTGCAGTGTAAGTCTGCTCTACCTTCAGATGGAAATTCTGGTATCTTCTTCAGAAAGGAAAATAAAAATAAATGCTAGTAGAGCAAACAAACTGTGGGATAGCGTGAAGTTTCTCATTTATGCTATTGCTGTTTCTGCAGATCTGACAGGGTGATAATTTTGGATGAGTATTTTGTTAAGACTGAGAGTCTGAATTTACTGTTCATTTATATTTAGGAGCTGATTTGATATATTTTACAATAGACATGATTAATATTCTGAAATAGCAAAGAATATGTAGAGTTCAAAACAGTCTGAACTGCAATTCAATGAGGATGCCTCTCTGAAAATTAGAAAGGATCAATGTGTGCATGTACTTTGTTATGTTAATGGATGCTTATTGCAGTACCACAAATTATTGGATGTCTAGCAGACTCTTGGGATCGCTTTGAGTATTTTCAATACTCCTCATCAATCTGTTCAGTTATTTCTCTCAGTTTCTGAGGGCAGCTTTCAATACTGCAAATCAGATATTCTATTTAAAAGGCATCATGTGTTTAAAAAGCTAAAAACAAATCCAAAGAACTCCTGACCTAGATTTAAGAGCAGTTTTCCTTTCCTTGTCATTATTCTAACCTGCATCTGGGAATGCTGCTACCAATGTTTCAGCTTGAGGTGTTGCTTATTCTCATTCAGACGATGCAGCTTTGGCTCATACAGTGCTTTTATCTGAGTCCCGCCTGCCATAGACTCACAATTATGCTAAAAAACTGAGATTCATTAATCCAGCAGAGTAGTCGTGATATTTAAAGGCACTTTGCAATGTGTAGACTCCTAGATTTTAAGCAATGATACAGGTAATTTTTAATTAAATGTTAGCCAGAATTTTGTTCTGTGACATTGTTTAAACGTTCTTCCTGTGTATGGGCTTGTTGCATTAGACAAGGCAGGGAAGAGCGACATAAGACGTTCAATGATACGTGGCAGCGGTCTTACCAGTGTTGAGTTTGGGCCAAAGCCTGGGATGGCACATATTGCTGTCTTGACAGATTGCATTATTAGGTCACCTTGCAGAAAAGTAATTTGACTTGCTAATTAGTTGTGTAATATGGTTCTGGTGTGTGTAAGCCTGGAGTCTGCCTGTTCACACGTTTCCACATTTGCTGTTGCGACTTGAATTACCCAAAAGCAAGACAGGCTTTTTGATGGCTTAAGACATTTGTTGTAAAGGATTTATTTGTTTTGTAATTGGTCCCTTACTAATGAGGAGCAGAACCGAGAGGAAGCACAATGAGTGCTCACAATCAGCGAGCCCCCACCAGCGCTCAGCACTGACACTAATGATTTCCATGGAGCTGTTCTTTTAAGACAAGATTACAAGGCAAGGCTCCAGCACGTTGCCCAAGCCTGTAGAGTCATGGAGTGGTTGTTTTAGGGCTTCTCTTCATCAAGGGATGTTGTGAAAAGCAAGACGCTAGACTGTAGTGACAACAGATCACCTAGCATTGTATGAGAATATCGTGTTTTTCATAAAAGCACCATTGCAGAAAGGGAAACGTCCAGTGCAGTACAATGCAATGCAAGTGACTGGATAAAGAAATCTGTGATTGATCTATTTGTAGCTAAAGTTAATTGATTTCATGTGAACGTAGAGCTACCTACTTCAGTCTTCTCACACAGCCCGTGTTGCCTAGAGAGGCCTGGACAGATTATCACGAGTAGCTTTTCAACAGCCATGGGATTAGTTAAACCAGTAAAACCTGGGCGCATGTGCTTCATCCTGCTGAAAACTGTTTAACTGCAGCGTTCTGAGATCACTCAGGTCTACGTCATATTTATTCCAAATGCTCAGCAGTTATGCTCATTAAGGGGACAGGCTGCTTTCCAAAATGTCTATATGTGTGTCTATATATAGCCTGTACAGTATACATAGACTCAAAGGAATGTATGCCGGTGTGCTCCTCTTTGCTCAATAGGAAGGGAGGTAGAAAAGTGAGATCAATATGAAGAAATGAAGCAGTAAGCATAAAATCAAGTTAGGCTTAGAACTAAATTAGGGCTTCGGAGAAGTTAAATGGGAATGGGAGGAAGCAGTAGCAGAACCAGCCTGGGGTTTTAAACAAGGTAGTAGTAGTTTCAGGAGTGTGGTGTAGTAACCTCTGTGTTCACCTCTCAAGAAAATGAAATTAAAGAGCCCTCTCAGAACTCTTGTCTGGATGATAACACTGTACAACAGTGTGGCTTTGGACAGGATGGCCCAAGCCCTCATGAATTCATAAGATAGCAGAATTGTACCATTGCCAGTTTCTGTGAGTCTCTGAAGATGCTTATTTACATCTGTGAATGCATGATACATTCCTAAATGACACGGTGTGTCAGGGGAATGATGCTGAAATGGGTACGAAGGCACCCAGTGTCTCATACAAGTAGTAGCTCCACCCCTTCAAATAAAATACTATTTTAGTAGCACTAAAATTATTTGTGCTACTTTTTCTTTTCTCCTTCTTAAGTTTGGATGGTAGATGATCTTTCTCAGTTTAATTCTTCACTTTTATTACCTATTTTGCAGAGTATCATTCTGTTCTGACACATGATCTTCTGTAAAAAGAAATTCTTACTTGTCATAAAGAGTCAGTTCCTGGGAAAGATGTGGGGGAAAAAGCTGAAGTCAAGCGGAGTGTTTATTTCTACAACGTGAAGCTTGAAAGGGGTGCTTTCAGTTACTGTTAGCATATGGGAAAGGTGGTTTTGAACACAAATTGGCATGACAAAGGGATTTCTAGAGCAGTTTTGAGAAAGATATTTAACAGAATGTCTGGACAGTCACTGAACTTGAAAGAGATGTTGGATGCATAATCTTTTAAAAGGAATATTTGAGAGAGGAAGAGACAGAAAAGAGCAAAGGTAGCATATGGTTGGGTGGTTAGCACTTCCTTACTGCAAAGCAGTTTTACTGTAATATTCCTTACTGCAAGACTCAAAAGAGTGAGGACTTTCTTAGAGCCTTAGAGGGCTGTGCTCAGCCTTTTTCGTACTAAAGAAGTGGGAAAACAGAAAACTTTCTTCCACGTGGCAGTTAGAACCAGTCTGTGGCAGGAATTTCTGCTGAATTTATCATGCCATTGGCTGTGCCATTCGTCCTTTTTTAGCCTACCTGAACCTGATCCAAACTATAGTGAGGTCAAGGAGATGACTTTTCCCAGGCCACTACTTTTCCTCTGAGTTTATCAGGACCTCAGTCTCACCCTCTCCCTTGCAGAGGAGCTTGTTGCTTGGCCTGTGTGGGAGCCCTCCCACACAGGTGCTGAGCATGGGAAACATGGGTTTTCTGTGGTGTTAAATCAGGGAAGCATTCTTTTCCTGCTCTTGACGTTCCTTTGGTTCACCTGTGCTGCAGAGCGAGAGGAAAGTATGTCACGTCTTGGCTCAGTAGTGTGACTGCATTTCTTTATCTCGCCTGAATTAATGCAGTTCAGAATCTCTCCTAGGGGTTGGTTTGTTGGGTTTATTTCTCCTGGTTTACAGTAACATACTTGAGGGAAGCAGTTTGCCCTACAGTCTAGCAGTATTTCTTTGCTTCCCAAAAATGCTAAGTAGAGATCATTATGTACCTCGGGTCTTCCATGGTTGAGAACAATTATGAAAGAAAAAAAATGACAGTTTCATGTAGTTGCTTCATTAAAGATAAGGAATCTTGTTGGTTAAGAAATCCGAGGAGTAGACACACAGAACATACATGACCTTAGCAGCAGCAAGCATTAAAGTGATGTCTCATTAAAACACTATTTGTTAAATCATCTTACCTACCTGTTAACATTTTCTAAGAGTAAGGAATGGAGCATAATCCTGCTGTTCTCTTTACTGAAAGTATTTCCAAAGGAAATATTCTGGTATTTCTGTATGTTAAATTAATTTGTATTCAAATCAAAGTACGCTCCGAAACGTGACCACGTTCTTGCCTTTGAATTTTAGTTTAAATGAAGCACGCTTCATTTTACTTCAGTACTTACAATTGTGGGTACTCATCCCCTTTTGCCAGTCTCACAGATGTGCTCATATTGTACTGCAAAAACTATTAGCAGTTCCTTTTCTTTTTTTTTTTTTTCCCTTTTCCCTCTTGAGATCTACGCAGACAATCTCACACATCTCTCTGACTTGCTTTTCTGGCATTTGTCAGTCTGCGTACGAGTAAAACTGAAACGCTACCATTCTGAAGGAATTTTTTGAGAAACAAGTGACTCTGAAGAGTAAATGTAAAAAGTGAAATGCCTTCGTGCATCAAATCTGTTTGAGTCTTTTAAGTAGGATGGCTATTTTTCTGTTAAGACAATTTTTTTCCCCACTTTTAGACGTAATTGGTATTATTAAGGCATTCCAGTACTAAATGGCTCATCTGTATATTTTTGATGGCCTGAATGTAAGCATCCGGTTTAATTGTTGGGTAGCTGTGATAAATACTTCATCCAAATGCTTTCACCACATCTAGTAACACTGATCCCGCCAGATCACTTGGTGTGCAAGTGGTGATGCTAGACAGTCAGCCATTTCGGAATGGTTTTGGTGTGTGCAAGCTGTGAAGGAGAAGCTTGTGTCCAGTTAACATAAGGAAAAATGCACGATTAAGAATCTTAGAATTGGTCTTGGAAAGGCAGGAGTGTGTGTTTCTGTTGTGCTTGACCAGTCGCTCAGGGAGGGACTGCTGGAAGTACATGAGTACTGTCTTTGAAAATTATTTGCCTTAAATCAGGCAAATCCTAGTTGCAGCTCTTCTGCAGTTTTTTGAAAAACAATACAAAAACCAAACCTACTGTAAAAGTCGGGGAAGTGCAGAGATCAAATAGTTCTCCAGGCTTTTCACAGACTAAGAGCAAAGAAAAACACTAAAAACTTGGTTTATTCCATGTGAACACGTCTCTGCATACCCGTTTCCTACAGCAAAATGTGCTGTCAAGTGCCAAAAAAAAAAGAAAAAGAAAAATGCTAGTGTTTGGGGAGGGAGGGGGAGAATGTGGAACACATTTTTCAGCTCTCTTTGCAACCAAACCAGCCCTGCTTGGGGATAACAAAACCAGAAAGATACATGGTGCTGTGAGAAATAAATACTGTCCCCTATTCCTAAATGCCCTGTAAGTAGCCTGGTATCGTTTGTACTAATCACATTACCGTGTCTGCTTGGAAGAGATGAATGTCGGAATGCAATGAATTAGACCAGTGATAAATTGATTTTGAAATGGGGGTTTTGTTCTTGTTGTTCTCGTTCCTAACTGAAGGTGGTTTCTCTGTCAGTGTTTGTGAGCAGAAGCAGTGGGTTTAGTGGGAACATAAAATGACCAGCCTTCCAAGCACACACTCCTCTTTTCCCTGTTGCTGCAGTTCTGAGGTTAGTTTGGGCTGCAGCACAGCAGAAGAGGGTGCAGGGATGAGAAGACTCCATGGGAGAGCTGCTTGCATGGATTCCTCTCTCAAATAGAAAAGTTGTGGATTTCTCCATCTTCCTACAGAGTAATACAAGGGACTTCTTGTAGTAAAATGTTCCTTTCTTTTTCATTCTCTAGCTTTTTTATTTGGTTGGATGCGGTGTTTGAAGGAATCTTGTCCATTCTTTTCTATTTAATGCTTGTGAGTGGGGTTTAAAATTTTTGTAGTATTTCCAAGATTAATTGCTGTGTCTTTGCTGTAGCCTGTTCAGAGCCAGTTTGGAGACCTTCACTGCAAGAAGTATTATTACTTACTCATGGTATCTCATAGATAGGAAATATTCAGGTAAATGATTAAACTTTAAAAAGATAATTATCATTTATCATTATGAGAAGCAGCCTTATTAGGAATTCATAAACTCAGAATAAATCTGTTCTGGTGACAATCCAAATTTTTCAATGTGACCAGTTCTCTGAGTGATAGTGAGTTGATGGCAGGGAACGCCTGAGAGCAGACCTGAGGAGAGGGACTTGGGGGTGTTGGTGGATGAGGAGCTTAACATGGACCCAGCGATGTGTGCTGGCAGCTCAGAAACCACCTGCATTCTGGGCTCCATCCCCAGCAGTGAGGCCAGCAGGGTGAGGGGAGGATTCTGCCCCTCTGCTCTGCGCCGGGGAGACCCCCTCCCTCCAGCTCCGGGGCCACCAACATCAGAAGAACATGGAGCTGTTGGAGCAGGACCAGAGGAGGCCACGGAGATGCTGGAGGGCTGGAGCCCCTCTGCTGTGAGGACAGGCTGAGAGAGTTGGGGGGTTCAGCCTGGAGAATAGAAGGCTCCAGGGAGACCTTCAAGCCCCTTCCAGTCATTAAAGGGGCTCCAGGAAAGCTGGGGAGGGCCTCTGGATCAGGGAGAGGAGCCATAGGATGAAGGGGAAGGGTTTGACACTGAAAGAGGGGAGACTGAGCTGAGCTGAGATCTGGGGAAGAACTTCTTTGGTGTAAGGGTGGTGAGGACCTGGCCCAGGTTGCCCCGAGAAGCTGTGGATGCCCCATCCCTGGAGGGGTTCAAGGCCAGGTTGGAGGGGCCTTGGGGCAACCTGGTGTGATGGGAGGTATCCCTGCCCAGGGCAGGGAGTGGCACTGGATGAGCTTTAAGGTCCCTTCCAACTCTAATCATTCTAGGATTCTATGAATTATTTTCTGAAGAATTCATTATTTTTTTTTCACCCAGAATGCTGTACCAGGTTTTATAGCTAATTTACCAAGAAGTTTGCTTACTAAAGCAATAATAACCCAGCACTATTTTACCAAAATGTTGTGTTCTATTAAAATGATGATAAAGATAAATCAAGTCCACTTAGTTTGTTTTTATTAAGTTTTAAAAATGAATGCATAAATAATAATTTCCTTGCAAGAAAGGACTAACAGAAGAGCCTTTCAGCGTGTGCCGGTATTGTATTTTCATTGGAGGTGATCTCTGAAACAAGTAAGCTGCTGGTGCCTGGTATCCGACAGGCATTGTGCATTCTCTGTGTGCTTCCCAAAGCTCGACGAGGCTGGAAAGAGCATCCCCACACTGCCAGCCCTGGGCCCTTTCATCCCCTCCCCCTTCTCTTCAAGGGAGAGGGATTGGGCTTGATGGCAGCTGTGAAAGAGAATAGGAATCAAACTTTAGAGCTTGAGCAAAATCCCAGCCTGTTTTAAAATATGTATATCGAATACAGCACTCTCATCAAGAACCAAGGCACTGATTTTAAGGAAGCTGCTGAGATAATGAGCAGTATTTCAGGCTGTTGGCTGGCAAACATCGGTGACCTGTCCCTGGGCTATGGTGAGGCTGGGCAGTGGCCCTGCTGCCGGCCCGGCAGGGATATGCCAGGTAATTGCTCATCTGCCAGAGAGCCCCCTCTCAGCAGTCTCTGTGCTCCCTTGCTCTCTCAGTGTAGGCATTTTGGGTGTATGCTGTCATACGTTGTAATTGACTTTCCTGTTGGGAGGCTGCTGGAGATAGTAGTAGGAGGTTCCGACTTCTGGTGCCATCCGTATGCTGATGGTCGGGTTTGGACATAGGAAAAAGGTCTAACACTTTCCCCCCCACATTTATTTTAAATTTCTTCTCTGAAACACATGAGGTTGAAATATTGATGTGCTGTAGCTGCTGTTGCTGTCAGAGACTGGGTATTGTCAGGAACTAAAAGAAAACAAACACTTTTGTTGTTTCAACAAGGGAGCTATTTTATTAGAGATAACCCAGAAATTACCCAGATTGGATATTTCCAGTTATTATCAAAACCTCACTGTGAACTTTGTATGTGCCTTGTAGAGTTTTTGGTTTTATACTTGAGCAAATGTAGCGTACGAGCACTGTGTTTGTGGCACACGTATGCTGAGCAATTAGCTGGGTTTAAATTAACAGAAGGTCAGCGCAAGAGAACTGTAAATCCCAAAGGGTTGGTTTCAGAATATAAAGAATGGCATTTGCAGGAACTACTGTAAGTGTGTCTCTTTGAACACACCACCAAATAGTGGTTTCTGCTCCTGATAAATCCAGTGCCCTTTTTACAAGTCTAAAGTACACCCTGCCTACGTCTGAAACTAAGGTACCTGTTGGCACCTTCACCATGTATTGTTCAGATCTATGGTCCTATGGTAGAGTTATTTGGGCTGTAAAACTTCTCTAAGATGTTTTGAGTTCTCTAATTATCCTATATTTTATAGTGTGAATTTCACAGGCTCGTTATCTGCTGCTAGCTAAATCTATCCAGGCATTCAACATTTGGTGTTGTTTTCTCCCTTTTCCCCCCATTCATAATTTTAGCAAATTTTTTCCTTTCCTAAAGTGTATATGGGAAATATGTACCCACTCCATCTTTGCATCCTTCAGGTTACTGCACTCTGTGGACTTTTTATGTTTCAAGTACCTGTGAAATGACATCATATTCAAATTTAGAGTTACATTTTTTTAACACACCCCCCCCCCAAAATGTAACTCATACCCCATCCAAATCCTCACCCACCTTTCAGTGTGTAATTACTCGTGTAAAGTCTGCACCCAGCTGCGTGGCTAATTTGCACACGCAATTATTTCAACTGCCCAACAAGAAGCGGGGAACTGCACTAGCAGGTGAACGTAATTAGTTGTTTGCATTCGTAATTGCCTCATTTGCACATGCAGTCATAGCAGCACTGATTCTAATGAGTTTCATTTAGAATCACAAATTCTAATGAGTTTCAAAATGTCTGATGTAATGCAGCTCCCTCACTTTGTGCATTCAGATGACACTTGTGTGTGCTGTAGTGAAAGAGAGCTTTGGAGAGATGGTTGGTTGGTAGTGGGCTGGGGATAGCTCTGTCCTGAATCACATGATACACAGGGAGGAAGAAGGGTCTCCACTGAGAAAGCCATTTTCATAGAATCACAGAATGGGTTGTGTGTGTAAGGACCTTAAAGACCACCTAGTTCCATGGGCAGGGACACCTCTCACCAGACCAGGTTGCTCCAAGCCCCATCCAACCTGACCAAGAACCCCTCCAGGGATGAGGCATCCACAGCTTCTCTGGGCAACCTGGGCCAGGATCTCACCACCCTCTGAGAATCTTCATGGTCTCTTCTGGACTTGCTCCAAAAGGTCTGTGTCCTTCTTGTGCTGAGGACGCTAAAGCTGGACACAGTACCTCAGGTGAAGTCTCATGAGAGTGGAGTAGTGGGGTAGAATTGCCTCCCTTGACCTACTGGCCAGGATTATTCTCCTTGTTGAGACTGAGGTGTTCCCAGCCTGTTGTGTGGGGCTACACTGGTCCGCTCCTATGGTGGAGGTGTGTTTGTGCTGACGAGCAGCTCAGAGACAGGGCATGAGCATCATCTATCATACCTAGAACATGCTTCCCTCTCCAGGGGAGCCAAAGACCTTTAGAGAATGGGCAGAGACGGGCCATCAGCTTAGCAAGGGTTCCTATTTGCCAAATAGCAGATGTAGAATTGCAGTTCCTGCTCATTGTCATGGGCTGTCAGGGTTGGAAATCTTATCAGTTTCTGTTAGAGAGAAATAATCCAAAATCTAGGTCAAGTTCATTCTCTGTAAGTCTCTTGAGTGTTGTTTTTCCACAGGTTGAAGGCAAAAAGCATGATTAATGGGAATTTAAAATGCAAAATTGTGCCTTTAATAAACTTTCTAGGTCTTTCTCTGCGCATCATTGTCTGGAAATCCCAAATCTTGCAGATAAAGTACAATATAGTTTCAGAGATAGTAAATCAGCCAGGGGAAGATGATCATTAAATAAATTAAAATGCATGAAAATTACATAAATGGGAAACCATTAGACTAAATGAAGCAACTATGCTATAATATCCTGACGATTCTAGAAACTTTATTTAGATCATAACTGTACCGATGTTGTGCAAGTCCCATGATCAAAGAGACTGTAACGTGTCTTTCCCCCTTCTCCCTCTGCCTCCCTTTCTTTTAAGACTTTCCATTTCCAATTCCTCTACGGCTTAATAAACTGTTACCTCAATAAAGGCACTTTCCGACTTTCTGCACCAATCTGCATTTTGATGTGGTACAGCATGAAACCTTATCTCAGTGTGGCATGTTTGCGGAAATAACAATGTTTAAATAAAGACTGAAATGAAGCATAAGATTCTTTTGTAACTAAAATGGACCTACTGAGAAATGTTAAGCCTCGGCTCCCATTACTACGTCGGTATTTCTTTTCTGCGGCTGACACTCGGACACTGTACCCGTCACAGAGCCGTGTTCCCAAACCCCATGCATTCGAATTAGTGCTCTCTTTTATGTTTCTTTATCGTGCCACTGAATGGCAGGTTTTGGTCTTAATGCCAAGCTGTTTCATGAAGTTTCATTAAAAATATATATGATTCTATTTCTGTTGAAGCCTCCTAGTGAATTATCGTTTTCCTTCTCATGTCAGTGGTGTCATATTGGCTTTATAATTTCTGGATTTTGAATGTCATTGTGATTCTTATGTAGTCTATATATTGTACATGCAGCTTTCTCAGAGAATTAAAAGGTCAAGTTTCCCCCACAAATTACTTGATCTTTCTTTCTATTTTAATAGATTGTTTCATTTGGGACTTTTCAGTCATGTCCCTCCTGGTGCGACTGAAAGAAGAATTTCAATTTTTGATTTCCTCACATTCCAAGCTACTGTCCATAAACATCATTGTGTGTTAATTTATTATTCCTTCTGACTTCTGTGCTGCTCTTTCGCATACCTTGCCCTGTCTGCAGGCGTGCAGATGCTGTATTAGAGCTTTTAGGGAATTGGAATGCACCAACGACTTGCAGTAATAGCTTCCTAATGGAGTAACTAATGGCTATTAGTCCATAACTCTTCTGAATTTGGAAGCCTAATTCTGATTGATATTAAAATAATTGAATAACAATGGCTGGACTTTTACCAATCCTTTTACCAATATTTGTAATTTATCTTTCTAATGTCACAGCTTGTAATGGAGAAGTGTAAGTGGCACGTGTAATCTGCATCCCGGTGCCATATGGAGTCGGTGTGCCCTAAGTGCGGAGCGCACCCCGCAATTGTAGGAGGGAAATGGTATGGGAGGAAGGAGATTAGAGATCAGTGGCCCAAGGGTGCTTTTACTTGTAGTGGACTAAATTGAGTGCAAACTTGCAATTCCAGTTGACGTCAGTGGAAGCTGCTGGTGTCTAAGACCTTCTCATCAGCTTAGCAGTGTTCATCGCAAGGCAAAATGAGACAAGTATTCCACAGAGTGCCCCTGCGCGATCTGCGCTTTGCTGGGAGAGGAAGCAGATGTGGGAAATTCGGGTAGAGGTCAGAGAAGGAAGATATAAACCTCTTACAGAAACTTAAGGAACAGCCAAGGAGTCTCAGACCTACCTAGGAGCAAGAACAAAAAGAGGCCAGAGGTTTCTCTAGAAAGAAAAGGGTGAGCCAAATACCCCAAAGTATTGGAGAATGGGCCTTAATACTCACACACTGATCAGGCCCCTGATTTGATCTGTTTTCAGGGTCTTCTCTAATGCTGACTGCTGGGGCTAGGGTTTTTGTGAACAATTATACTTAAACTCTACCTTCCCAAAAGCAGCTGTAAATGAAGTTGGGTATTTTTATTGCTGCTGAACTCCCAACCACATTTCCAGCAGCACCTAAGACTGTGCAGCAGCACCATGGATTTGCTTATCCCCTTCCAGCCCCGCTTAGACACAAGTAATTTCTTGTCTCAGCAGTAAGTGTGCCTAATATCTTTTATATTTGTTTATACTTTAGAATCACATCCATTAAACAATGCTGATAAACAATTCAAGTCCCTTCTTATTAGGAGATGCTTGTTTATAGCATTTCTTCCTTTGCTGATATGGAGAAAAGGGGGCATTGTAGCTGTTGGGGCACAACGAGCCCTTCGCTAGCCCAGGGCACCCTGTGGCCACCACATGGACGTCCTTGGCTGGCTTTGAACCCAACTTGTCACCTCACTTGCATGGGACCCCCTCAGGCAGCCAGTGGGGCCCATTGCCATCACGAGGCCTGTTGGTGCAGGTCTGGCCATGCTGGATACATGTGCAAAGGGAGCTGGAAGGATGAAACCTTGAACTTTGGGGTCTGTTGAGGGGCCTAGGTTGGAAGATCAGCCTCTTTCACAGAAGTGAAAATATTCCGCCATTTCCACAGGTGGTGTAAGCAAGTGGAAGTTTTCATCAGTACAAACAAATGTCTAAATCAAAGTCGAAGGCAGAAATTCTGCTGTGAGAAGAAATGCAGAGATAATGCAAAGGCAGGGAGACTTCAGCAGTGTGGCCACCAGGTCTAGGCAGGGTTCTACTGACAGCGCAGGAGAAGCTACAGGAGTCTCGGAAGAGCAACTTTTAGGGGACTTCTCAAGGAAGTCAGAACTTGCATAGGCAGCTATGTCTCATCTGCTTACCCCAGCTAAAATCTGATGAAAAGTTTTAGAAACTTGATAATTTCTTTCCTGTCTGTGGTGGGGAGAAACAAGTTGGATGCTGGCTGGTGAGGCTGATATTTTGAGCAGGGTCTGCTCTGCCTGCTTGAGTTTAGTCTTTGGGAAGATGTGGACTGGGAGGCAAGAGATAAGGGATTTTTGCCTTTTTTTTAGTCTGACAGCTTAAGTTGGAAAACTTGCAGTAAGATGCCATTAATTCCTTATTGTGCTGTATTTTAGGCTTATATGTAAAGTGTCAGTCTGATGTGATTCCTGCTGCAAGTGGGCAAAATGGTGGGGCTGGGCTTGGCCCGGGAGAGGTGCTGGCACGGAACTGTCCTCCTGGAACTGGGGAGCAC